>JAEIJG010000741.1:0-19774 GCA_037289395.1 Beauveria scarabaeidicola
TATAAACACTATATTTATATTTCTATATTATAGAATTATAACTATTAAGATCCCTTATTCCTTAATTATTATTAATTTTATAATAACTTATTCTTATAGTACTACTACTTCTTTAGAGGATTCCTTTAAATTCCTTAAAGAAATTAAATAATTATATAGGCCCTAGCCTAAGGTGCTTAATAAGCTACTAATTTTAATAGTATTTAAGCCCTATAGGGATAAATTCCTTAGATATATACCTAGCTTAGATAGTAATATCCCTAATTTATTACTACCTTAGACGCCTCCTCCTTAGATACCTCTTCTAATAAGGACCCTAAGTCTTCTTATATTAAAAAAGTACACTAAGGCTTCTCTTACTAAGCGCTTATATATTTAGGGTAATCGTTATAAGATCTTATACCTTCTTTATATATAAGCTCTTTTAAATAATCTATTATTATATAGTAATTATTTTAAATACTTTAATCCTAAGAAACTAGTTAGTATAAAAAGATATCTATACTATTATAAGGTATAAATATATACTATAGTACCTAAGTTTTTATATTTCCTTTTACTTAGTCTATATACTAGTAAACTTATATACTAGGTTAAGGAAATAGATAATAAAATTAATAAAAATATTATAAAAGAAGTTAAGGAGCTTAGGAAGATATAGATAAAGGCGTAGACTAACTTTAAATATATATTAGAATTAGTAGTTAAGGGTAGATTTAATAGTTTAGTTATTATTAGAATAGAAGAGTATACTAAATTATAAGAAAAGGCTACTTTATTAGATACTTTTTAGTATATTTTAAGGAATTAACCCTTTTTTATATAGCTTTTATAGTCTAGCTTAATACTATTAATAAATTTTTTAATAAAGAATTAATTTCCTTTTCTTTATAAATACTACTAATTATATCTTAAAAGTAAATAAATACTAGTAATAATAAATTCTTTATTAATCTATTAGCTAGTATTTACTTAGTCTAAAGATACTTAATATTAAATAATCCTCTTTAATGATCTTATTAGGGCTATAAATGTTATATATTAATATACTATAGCTTAGTGTCTATTTACTAATTTTTATTAATAGTTAAGTGAATTATCTACTAATTATTATAAATAATGTTATAAGGAACTTTTAGCTTAAGCTAGATTTATTTAAAGAAGCGCTTAAGAGTAATTATTTCCTCTACTATATATTATAGTGACTATAATTCCACTTCTATAGGTAAAGTAATAATTATTAACTATCTTATTACTTTCTAGATAATAGGACTACTAGAAAGAACTATAATATATTCCTAGCTAGACTTCCTTATATCTAAATTATCCCTATATAAGGCGTTGCTTATAATTTGCTATACTACTACTTTATTATTATTACTATATCTAAGAAAATAATACTATAAAAGTAATATTTATTTTTATAATAATAGGCGTATATAAAATTAACTTAATTATTTCTTAATAGAGCTTAACTTATTTTACTATTCTTTATCTAGTATTCCTTCTTAATTAAGACACTAGTAATAGTTTTTATATATAATTAGTCTTTATACTACTAAATTTAGTTAGAATCTTCTTAGTGTATAACTTATAAGAAAGAAGACCTTATCCCTTATACCTATCTTAAGTTCTTTAAACTCTAGGGTACTATTTAACCTTACCTATATTATATATTTTATATTTATATAATAATCTATAGATAATTTTCTCCTTTCTAGCCTTAGCTTATTTATTCTTTATACTAAGAATTATAATATTATTAAATAAGAATAATATATATATATCTCTCTCCTTTAAGTAGAATAAGTATAGTTTTTCTAGATAATAGATTAATTTAAGGTCTAAAAATATCTTTATAAGCTTAGGGTATTATAGAAGAGGCGAATCTCTTACTTTATAGAGGGCTTAGTTTAATTTTACTATATATATTAAGCGTAATAGGTGTCCTAGAGGTAATTAGTAGATAATTTCTTCTACTAATTCCCCTTATTCTATATTTAAAAAAGTATTCTTAATATTAACTTAATATAAATTAAGGCTATATTTTATTATTAGGGCTATACTAATTTAGAATGTCCTAGTAGCAAGAGTAGTAGTGTATATATTATCTTCTTCTATCTTTTAGTGGTTATCTCCTCTAACTATAATTTAGGCTTTATATTTAACTATTATCCCTTAAGAGTTAAATTTACATATAAACTCCTATTTAAGTAGTATTATATATCCTATTTTAGCTAATTAACACTTAATAGTCTAAGTTTTTATTACCTCTAACCTATAAAGTTCTTATATAGTAGCCTTTAGGAAATCTTCCTCTATTAGGTGCTCTTTAGGTTCTTTCTAATTCCTTAGAAGGGGTACTAGATTATCTATATATAGTCTTTAATAGTTAGGTTTTTTAGGATCCTATTCTTATATAGGATTAGAAGTATTATCTTAAAAACTATATATTATTACTAAAAATAGTGTCTTTAATTCTTCTAGTTTAAAATCCTACTAAGTCTCTTAGGGATTAATTAGGAGGTTTTATTCCTTATAAATACTTTTAATATTTAAGAATATAGTAAATACTTATTTTTCTTTTCTCCTTTTCTAAGGTAGTTCTTATCCTTCCTTATATTTTCTCTTAATTCTCTTACTTTATTATATATCTAAAGCGTCTAGTAGTATCTCTAAGTTAGTATTTAATTTAATAAAAGTGGTATTATATAGGATTTATTCTTTAGTTTATATTCTTAAAGAAGAACCTTCTAGATCTTAATAAGTGACCTTAGATCCTTCCTAACTATTAATAAGCGTTATTTAGCGAAGACTTATAATAGGAATTATTTTTATACTTTAGGCCCTAATTTCCTCTAGTATATCTAGTCTTATACTTATACGTAAGATAATTCTTCTTATCTTTACTCTATTACTAGAAAATTAATTCCTAGTTATAAGTTAGCGCTAAATTAGGCTTAGTTATATATATATTATAGATTACTTAATTATATATAGTGACTCTTTATTATATACCTCTTCTAGTATTTCTATTATATTATATATACTAATTATTATAATAAATCCTTATACTTTTACTAACTTTATATTACTCTACTATTTAAATCTATATTAAGTATTAGGTAAGGTTTACTATTAAACTACCTTTATAAGGAGTTTTATTATATATTAAATAGACTATTTAGCTATTAAAGATAAGATAGGTTAATATATCTTATAAAAGCCTATTAGTAATACTATATTTTATTTACTCTATTATCTTCTAATATTCTTTAGCTTATAATATCCTTAGATCTTAATAAAATAACTATTATCTTACTAATATACTAAGAGTATATAACCATTAAAGCTACCCTATAGAAGTATATCTATATATCACCTTATTACTTTACTACTAAGTATATTACCTTTATAGACTATATAGCCTATATATAATATATACTAGTTAGTGCTAGTAAGCGTAAGTGTATAGGTACCTAAATACGATTTTATTTATATATTACTAGCTTTCTTAATAGTTCTTTTAAAACGCTTATATAATTTATATATAGAAGAGCTATAGCTAAATATAATAGCTAGTACTACTTAAGTATATATATAAAAGTAAATATTAAATTTAATATACTATTACTTATATTATTCCTTCTTAGGTAAAGAATAGTTATAGTGGTATTATATTATATTAGTTATTTTCTAGTAGTAGATATATCTTTCTAGATAGTAGTAGGGTGGTAATAGATTTTAGTGTTTATATTAATACTAATAGTTTTTATCTTACTATTTATCTTTTAGAGAGGTAATAGTGTGTTTTAGGGGGGTTAATAAAGCTATATTTATATTAATAGTGATTAGGGTTCTATTTTTATTAATTTTAATATAAGTTATAAATAAGAGAGTTATAGCTAAATATAATAACTAGTACTACTTAAGTGTATATATAAAAGTAAATACTAAACTTAATATATTACTACTTATACTATTCCTTCTTAGATAAAGAATAACTATAGTGGTATTATATTATATTAGTTATCTTCTAGTAGTAGATATATCTTTCTTAATAGTAGTAGGGTAGTAATAAATTTTAGTGTTTATATTAATACTAATAGTTTTTATTTTACTATTTATCTTTTAGAGAGGTAGTAGTATATTTTAGAGGGGTTAATAAAACTATATTTATATTAATAGTGATTAGGGTTCTATCCTTATTAATTTTAGTATAAGTTATAAATAAGAGAGCTATAGCTAAATATAACGGCTAGTACCACTTAAGTATATATATAAAAGTAAATATTAAACTTAATATACTATTACTTATATTATTCCTTTTTAGATAAAGAATAGCTATAGTGGTGTTATCTTATACTAGTTACCTTCTAGTGGTAGACGTGTCTTTCTTAATAATAGTGGGGTGGTGATAGATTTTAGTGTTTATATTAACGCTAATAGTCTTTATCTTATTATTTATCTTTTAAAGGGGTAGTAGTATATTTTAAGGGGGTTAATAAAGCTATATTTATATTAATAGTGATTAGGGTTCTATCCTTATTAATTTTAGTATAAGTTATAAATAGGAGAGCTATAGCTAAATATAATAGCTAATACTACTTAAGTATATATATAAAAGTAAATACTAAACTTAATATATTACTACTTATATTATTCCTTTTTAGATAAAAAATAGCTATAATAGTGTTATATTATATTAGTTATCTTCTAGTAGTAGATATGTCTTTCTTAATAGTAGTGGGGCGGTAATAGATTTTAGTGCTTATATTAACGCTAATAGTTTTTATTCTACTATTTATCTTTTAGAGGGGTAATAGTGTAGTTTAGGGGGGTTAATAAAGCCGTGTTTATATTAATAGTGATTAGGGTTCTATCTTTATTAATTTTAGTGCTTATATTAACGCTAATAGTTTTTATTTTACTATTTGTTTTTTAGAGAGATAGTAGTGTAGTTTAAGGAGGTTAATAAAGCTATATTTATATTAATAGCGATTAGAGTTCTATCTTTATTATCCCTCTATTTTAGTATATCTCTTTAAAAGCTTAGTACTAGAGCTTATTTACTAATTACATATAAGTAGTAGTGCTAATTTACTTCCTATTTAACTCACCCTATTACTTTATATTTATATCGCCCTAAGCTACTTTTACTAACTACTACGCTTTACCTTATTTCTTAACCTAATATAACTAACCTTCTTCTTTTTATTTATAGCTCTTACTATTAAATAAAGTACTTACCTTTTAGTAGTAAGTAAATTAATACCTATTATACTTCTAACTATACTAATATAACTTATTAGCTTTATATCTCCTTAAATAACTTAAGTTTAATATTATCTTATATAAAGCTAATATAATACTTATTAGGATCCTATAGACTCTTCTACTAGAGATATATTATTTAATTTATAGAAGATGCTCCTTTATAGACTTAGCGCACCTTATAACTCTATACCACACTACCTTATTTAATTTCTATAGAATAATAAATAATATAGTAATTAGTATAAAAGATATTTATCTACTAGCTTAACCTAGTATAAGTGTAGTTCTAGGCCTTATATATATAAAGATAGTGTTTATTTCTTCTAGACTTTTTTATTATAATACTATATTCTAACACTTATAATAATATAAGAATTTACTTATTAAATTACCCCCGCCTAGCTATATTTATAATAATAAGTACTATAGAACTAATTAGTTTATATTATTTAGTATTATAGTATAAATACCTAACTTAAAGACTCTTTATATAATAGGTAATAGCTTATATCTAATAGGGGATTTAGGACGTATTATCTAGTCACTACTGCTAATACTACTATAGGAGGTTATATTTTATATTAGCGACGCCCTATTCGCCCTACTATTCTAATATTATAATATATAAACCCTTAAACTTCTTCGTATTATAGCTAATCCTATAGAACTATTTAATAATATAGATTATATATATAAAAAGCTAGTATACCTAGAAATCTAGGCTACTAAGGAGATAGTTCTAAATAGTTAGCTTTAAGGGATAGAGCCTATAATTAACGCGTATACTTATAAGCTAATAGCGCTATACCTTCCTTTATTATATTTATACTTAATTATATATACTTATAGAGATTAGCTAGTTTTACTATAATTATAATAGCTATTTTATAATATTTATAATCCTCTATAGTAGTAATAGAATATATTAGTAAGTTAAAGCTTAATAAATACTATTATATTTAGCTTATATATTTATAAGGGTTACTATTATTATCCTTATTTCTTAAAAATATATCTATAAGGTAGTTAGTAATTATAATCTTATAAGCTATTATATACTTAATAGGCATAGAGTGCTAGTATATAACTAGTATTACTTTTTTATATTATAGTAGTAAGGTAGTGGTTTACTTATACTTTATAGATTATATTTTTTTTAATTTAGATAGCCTTAATTAACTTTAAATTAATATAAGTAAGGAGGGCTTAGTGTATATTAGCTATATAGCTAGTATAACCCTAGAGATATAGTATTTATTAGAGAATATTATATTTAAATATAAGCTAGTATAGTAAATATATTAGTTAATTATAGATACTACTTTAAATTAAAGGACTATTTTATTATAAGTAAGTTATTACTTATATTTTAAGAAGAAGAACTAAAATAAAAGATTTATATATTTAGCTCTTACTAATAAAGTGTCTACTATATAATATCTTTTATTATTTTACCTAACTAGATCTATAGCTATTACTTTAATATATAGAGGAAGCTAAGGATTAGGCGTTTAATCCTAACTCCTAATAATAGTATTTACTTATCTTACTAGTTATAAACGAGGTTAAGGTTCTTATTTTTATATATTTCTATTAGGGTTATAGCCTAAGGAGAACTATATATAAAGGAATATATATATAAGAGAAGCTAGACTATATATTATATATAAGGAAGTATATATATAGAGGTAAGCTATTAATAAGTTAGTAAGGGGGAGGTAGTAGTAATTCTATTATTATTATTATATATTAGGAGTATCTTATAACTATAGTTATTATAATATAACTAAGTGGTCCTATATGTCCTAAATTTAGTTATAACATAGGAGTAGTTTATATAAAGAGATTAATAACTAGAATTAGAATTAAAAAAGTATATACCTTATCTAAAAAAATTATATATTTAAGGACTAGAAAATGTCTTTATTTTATAATTAAGAATCCCCCTTTTTATCCTTAATAAAGCTTACTTATATATAGGGTAATTCTTCTTAGATTTACTCTATTACTAGAAAATTACTTCTTAGTTATAAGCTAGTGCTAAATTAGGCTTAGTTATATATATATTATAGATTACTTATAATAACTCCTTATTATATACCTCTTCTAGTACTTCTATTATACTATATACACTAATTATTATAATAATAGTCCCTCTTAACTAGTAACCTTATAGATTAACTAGTTAAATATATTAATTCTTAACTCTAACTCTAGCCTCTAGGCTATATACTAGCTACTATATTATTAGGTAAGGCATACTACTTATCTCTATAGTAAGAGTTAGCCCTATATTAATTTACTTCTTTATCTACTAGCTAGATATACTTCCTAGCTAGCTCTATATTATTTTATATACTAGCTTACTACTTTTACTATTAGCGTTTATATATTTAATATATAGTATTAGCTTTACTATCCTTAGAGTAGGTAGTTTTCTAAATCTTTAGACTTAGTATAATTTATCTTTACTAGCCTTTCTCTCTTTATTAGTAAGATAGCCCTAGTATATAATAATAGTGCGGAACTACTAGTCTACCTACCTACTATTATCGCTAATTATATAAGTAATCCCTTTTAATAAGCCGCTACTATA
Source organism: Beauveria scarabaeidicola (assembly GCA_037289395.1). Classification (NCBI taxonomy): domain Eukaryota; kingdom Fungi; phylum Ascomycota; class Sordariomycetes; order Hypocreales; family Cordycipitaceae; genus Beauveria; species Beauveria scarabaeidicola. Next base: position 7,874 of record JAEIJG010000741.1, read on the forward strand.
ATGTTATTATTATATAACTATAATAGTCCTATTTACTAGTAAATTTACTTAAATAATATTATTATATATTATCTTTTATAATCTTATATAGAATATAGGCTTATAGTTATATTTAGGTATATATTACTATTAGATTAATAATCCTACTAGGATAAGCTACTACTAAGTTACTTTATAGATATATAACTATAAAATATAGATCTATAATAGTAATAGGTAGGCTTAAGCTCCTTCTTTAGTTACTAGAGGCGAACTTTACTTTATAGTAAATCTTAACTAAGACTGCCTCTTACCTTAGTAGAAGCCTAGATAAGTAAATAATATTTTCTATCTTACTCTTAGAAAGATAATATCTACCTAAGGATATTATATATAATATAGGTAGTTTAATAATATAAGTAATTTAATAATATAAGTAGTTTAATAATATAAGTAGTTTAATAACATAGGTAGTTTAATAATATAGGTAGTTTAATTATATAAGTAGCTTAATAATAAAGGTAGCTTAATAATAGAGGTAGCTTAGTAATATAGTTAACTTAATAATATAGGTAGATTAATAATATAGCTAGTAGAGCTTTAAACTTTATATATTACTTAATCTAATAGTAGCCCTTATATAATCTATTAAGATAAACTTTACTTTATAGTAAATCTTAATAAAGACCGCCTCTTACCCTAGTGGAATCCTAGATAAGTAAATAATATTTTCTATCTTACTCTTAGGGTAATAATATCTACTAGAGGATATTATATATAATATAAGTAACTTAATAATATAGGTAGCTTAATAATAGAGGTAGCTTAATAATAAAGGTAGCTTAGTAATATAATTAACTTAATAATATAAGTAGATTAATAATATAGCTAGTAAAGCTTTAAACTTTATATATTACTTAATCTAATAGTAGCCCTTATATAATCTATTAAGATAAACTTCGCTTTATAGTAAATCTTAATAAGGACCGCTTTTTACCTTAGTAGAGGCCTAGATAAGTAAATAATATTTTCTATCTTACTCTTAATAAGATAATAGCTACCTAAGGATATTATATATAATATAAGTAGCTTAATAACACGAGTAGCCTAATAATAGAGGTAGCTTACTAATAGAGGTAGCTTAATAGTATAGTTAACTTAATAACGCGAGTAGATTAATAATATGGCTAGTAGAGCTTTAAACTTTATATATTACTTAATCTAATAGTAGCCCTTATATAATCTATTAAGACGAACTTCACTCTATAGTAAATCTTAATAAAGACTACCTCCTACCCTAGTGGAAGCCTAGATAAGTAAATAATATTATCTATATTACTCTTAGAAAGATAATAGCGATCTAAGGCTACCCTAAATAATATAGGTAATTTAATAACTTAGCTAGTAAAGCTTTTATACTAGTTTACTAAGATATATAATAAAAATAAAAAAATAACTAATATATATACCTTAGTATTAAAGAATCCTACTCTAGAACTTTCTTTATTTCTATTATACCTTTATTACTAGCTATACTTTTAAGTACTAGTATATTCTCTAAGCTTTTACTTAAGCTATTAGGTAACCTAAATTTAGCTAAGCTTTAGTTCCTTTTTCTTATTCTACTTATCTTCTTTATTATATTTTCTAGTACTAGGTTATTCTTTAGTCTAGTACTTAGATTATTTAATAAATAGCCTCTATACTAGTATTCTTCTTACTATATATCTTTTAAAGAGGTAGTAGTATAGTTTAAGATCTTAAGTAAAGTTATAGTTATAGTCTAAGCTAATAGGGTATAGGCTAGCTTATCTTAATATTAAACTTTATAGAGAGGTTAATTACCTTATAATTTTATCTACTAGTATTAGGCTAGTTAGGGCCTAGTAGGCTAGTAATTATATAGCTAAGTAATATTATAGTTCTTATTATTTATATATTAGCTAAGGCTCTAATCTTTACCTATTAGTACTAGACTAGTTAGGGCCTAGTAGCCTATAATTATATAGTTAACTATAGCTATAGCTTTATATTATATTATAGCTATGGCCCTGATTTTCGCTTATTAGTGCTAGGCTAGTTAGGGCCTAGTAACCTAGTAATTATATAGTTAACTATAGTTATAGCTTTATATTATATTATAGCTATAGCCTGTGATTTTAGTTATTAGAAGGTTATAATTTGTGATTATTAATAATAGAATGGCTAGAATAAGGAAGAGGGGTAGTTAGTGGGGGTAGAGGGGTTCTTGCCTTATAGTTATAGGGTTACTAGGGTAACTATTTAGTGGCTCTTACCCCTTATTTTATATAGCTTATATAGCTAAGGTTATTTAGAATGTTCTTAGTCTATTTAGTAACTCTATTATATATTCCTTATTATTAGTTACTTATAGGTAAATTAGGCCTTCTAATCTATTTTTCTTATATTATATATAGGGCTCTATTTATAGTAGTATACTTCTAGTTATAACGGTATTTATACTATTACTTACTACTAGGGCTTTATATACTTAGCGCTTAGCTAAGGCTATATATACTTCTACTATTACTTTTTAAATTACTTCTACCTACTTAATATTTAATATATACCTAGTTAGGGGGGTTTATAAAGGCTTTAGAATTATACTAATTACTAATATAGTTAGGATTAGGCTATCTAGTCTTATTATATTATTAATAACTTTTACTATTATTAGTAGCCTATATTAGGGAGTATAGTACTCCCTAGGCTTACTAGAGTTATTAATTATATTAGAGGTATAGTATAGTGGTCTATAAAATGTTATTAGCTTTACTAGTGTGGTAGTGTGCCTTAACTACTCTCTCCTACGCTTAGAGGTGTAATTACTAAGTATATTAATAGAATTTAGTAGATTAAGATATATATTACGCTTTAAAGTGTAGTATAAAGGAATACTATACTTAAATATATTATCTTTTTTATCTAGACTAGTATTAATAAGTTATTAGTAAGAAGCCCTAATCTTATCTTATAGGGCTTAGATATAATATTTCCTAAAGATAGCTTAAACTATCTAGTATAGAGGTAAAGTTATATAGAGTAAAAAAATAATAAATATCTACTTAGAATATAGCTATATAGTTAGAATAGAGGAGCTAAAATAGCTAGACTAAGTAGTAATAAAAATATTATTAATAGGTATACTTAGGGAAACCTCCTACTAGCCGCTAGAGTAGCTATTCTATTAGTAAGACCTAATACCTAGTTACCTATATAAGGCTTTATCTTCTAAGTGTTACTATATATATAGGACTAAGCTAATAAGCCTAATAGAGGAGATATAGTAGTTATATTATTACCTCTTATCTTCTTAATTAGTATATAGATAAGCTACTTAAACTCGTCGCTAATAACATTATAGGTATAACGCTTCTAGACCCTACTAGACCTATTACCTAGTGGTGTGGAGGTATTAACCTCTTATTTACTATTAGAAATAGGAGAGGCCTCTTAGTTTATTAACTTAGTAATAATAGCCTTAATTATATTATTAGACACTATAACCCTTTTATTAATAGAGGTACTACCTTCTTTAATAATATTTAGGGTGTAGATACTACTAGAGGCCTAGCTAGTATATAGTATAACATAAATTAGCATTTTAGTGTCTATATTCTATATTAACTAATATTAGGTTATATATAGTAGTAGGATTTATATTTACTAGATCTAGAGTTATTATTAGAATTAGTGACTTTAGTGCTATTATCTTAGATAGTAATAAGCACCGCTATAAGCTACCTATTTAGCTTAATACTAGTAGCTACTAATATATGATATATCTAGTTAATATATCACTTAGGGATAATATCCTCCTAAACGCGTTAATATTCTTACTATAACTCTATTAATATTTTATTCTACTTATACGTGTTCTTTATTTCTTACCTTACCTTAAGTATATAAGACTTATAATAAGATAATAGTTATAGGTAATACTTCTAGTAGCCTTATACTAATAATATATAATAGAAGGTTTATTAGTATAAAGTTATTATTATCTAACTATAGATAAATAGACCTAATAGTTACCTAGTCCTTTAATATATTATAGTATAGTATAGTAGTAGTAAAATTATAAACGCGATTAATCTTCTTATTTATTAAGGTTATAAGCGAAATAGCTAGCTTTATAGTAAGGAGGAGAAAGGTAGTAGGGTTTTATTATATAGCTATTAGGATATTAAGCTTCTTATAAAACTCTGCCTTTTTATTAGTATTAGCCTAGAGTAAAGGTTAGGAGAAATACTAATAGCTTTATTAGCCTAAATATAGCCTTTAAATAACTCTATCTTAATAAGATTATTAATTCTATATATACTACTATTAGTAGATATTTTCTTAGATATTAAAGGCTAGCTATATTATATAAAAGGTATATTCTTTAGAATCTAAGTGTATATATAAGAGGTAAATTTAATAAAGACCTAAGGCTTAGTTATAGGGTAGAGTGAGTGTTAGGGCTTATATAGTCTTAAGGTATAATATATTAATACCTTTCTAGTAATAGTCTTTTAATATAATGTTTTTTTTACCTTTCTTCTCTAGGTAGTATATATTACCTAAATAAAAGTAGGAAAAATATAATAAATTATAGTATTACGTACTAATTAAATAATAATTAATTTAAGGTATTTAGGCGTGTATTAAGTAGGCGGTAGTAATTAATATTCTATTTTAAATAAGAATTTATCTATTAGTAATTAAGCTTAAAGATATATAGTGTTAAGATTAGATATACACTAGTTAATAAAGGTAGGTTAGTAGGTGGTGGTTATATGCTATATATACTTATTTTTTTTATAGGGCCTTTTAGTCTTATTCTTAGTATTATTAATAAATAACCTATTTATCCCCTAGCTTTATACTACCCTATACTTTAAAGATATATTAAGTAAGAGTAAAAATTATATAAGTAGACATATAATATATAGTGGTATATTTCTTCTAACTATAGAAGCGCTATTATAGGGAAAATCGCTATTAGTTTACCTATTATCTACGTACTAATACTTACTATTAGGTTAGGCGTAGCCTTATTACTTAAATAATAATTTTTAATATAAATTAAATAGGCTAGGTGGCCTTCTAAGGTAATATAGACTTCTGCTTTTTATATATATAGCTATATAAAGGTGTCCTTAAATAATAATAGTTTCTTCTTAGTGTTTATCTTTAAATAGGTAATAGTATAGGTTATAAACTTTAGTAAAGTGGTGATTAGGCTCTATATAAACGGGGTATAGGCTAGTCTATCTTAGACTTTATATAGAGTTCTAGGGGGGGGAGAGTATAATTTATTAAATTAATTATACTAGGTAGTATATATAGAGCTTTTAAGCTTAATACTACTAATAGCTATAAATAAATTTTATCCTTATTACTTCTTTATTTAAATCTAGCTTTTCCTAAAGTCTATACTAGAGCGTATTTAGTTATTATATATAATAGTACTATTTCACTTTCTATTAACTTCATTCTAGTATATACTTCCTAACCACACCCTACCTTACTTCTCTATCTAATATAACTAACCTTCTTCTTTTTAGTTATAACTCCTATTATTAAATAAAGTGTCTATATACTAAAGGTAAGTAAATAGAGGCCCTTTATACCTCTAGCTATACTAATATAACTTATTAGCTTTATACTTCTTATAATAACTTAAGTTTAATACTACCTTATATAAAACTATTATAATATTACTAGGGATTTTATAGACTCTTTTATTAGAGATATATTACTTAATTTATAGAGGATACTCCTTTATAGATCTAGTGTACCTTATAACTCTATACTATACTACTATATTTAAATTTAAAGGGTTAGCGGAGATTATAGTAGTTAATATAAAAGATATTTATCTACTAATATAACTAGGTATAGATATAATTCTAGGCCTTATATATCTAAAGATAGTGTTTATTTCCTATTAACTATTCTATTAAGATAATATATTCTAATATTTACTTAGGGATTTACTTATCTAATTACCCCTAGCTAGTAAAAGCTATAGTAATATCTTTAATAATTATAATAAAATAACTTAATCTATATTATTTAATATTATAGTATAAATACCTAACTTATAGACTTTTAGTATAGTAGGAGATAGATTATATCTAGTAGGAGATTTATAATATATTATTAGGTTACTACTACTAAGAGCGCTAGAGGAAGCTATAATCTATATAAATAACACTCTATCTACCTAGTTATTCTAATATTATAATATACACTACCTCTATACTCTTAGTATTATAGCTAATCTTATAGAGATTTTTAGTTATAGAGATAGTATAAACTATAAGCTAGTATACCTAGAGGTTTAAGTAACCCTAGAGATACTTCTTAATAGTTAATATTAAGGTATATTACTTATAGTTAATATATATATTTATTCCCTAATAAGGCGGCACTTTTTATCTTTATATTTATTATTAATTATATATAATTATAGAGATTAGCCACTTTCTCTATATATATAATAACTATCCTATAGCTATATTCTCTATTCTTAGTACTAAGAGGATATATAGGTAAGTTAAATATTAACCTATACTCTATATCTAGCTTACCTAGTAATAGGATCTTTTATTAATATTCTTATTTCCTATAACTCTTAGTATAAGTTAGTTAATAATTACTATCCCCTTACCCTTAGTATTTATAGCGGGCGTATAGTGTTAGTGTCTAAGTAGTAGCGCTCTCTTATAGAGGAGTAGTAAGGCTATATTTTATTTATACTTTATAGATTATATATAGAAGAAGTTCCTACGCCTAGTTTACTTTAAAATAGACTTAGGTATTAAGGGCGGGGTATTTAGAAGGTATATAGATTATAAGGAGGATAATATTTATAGATAATTAATAAATATTAGATTCTAAAGCTAGCTTTTATATTAAATAACTTATTATATTAAGGATAGTATTAAAAGGTATAATACTCTTCTTATATAAATAGGTTTTTATATATTAATTAAAAGTATAGAATAAGATAAGTTATATATCTAACCTACTAGTAAAATATCTACTACTTAGAATGTTTTTAAATATTATATAATATATCTATTAGAATAAGGTATATTAGGGGGGGGGTTAAGGTTAATTAATATAATCTTATTATATTCTCTTATTTAATTAAGGCTATCTATAGTTACTAGTATTAAGCTATATATTTATATAGTTAGTTAGGAGAAGTAAAGTATAAGCTATATATCTAAAGTAGTACTATTCTATATATTTATTATTTACTATTCTAGAGCTATACTAGTATCGTGAAGTAGCTAGTATAAAAGAAGTAATTAGAGAGATTAGTAGATAAATAATAGTAATATAATACTATAACTTTATTATTTACTAAAGAGAAAACCCCCCTTTCTATAGCCCTCACAGGGGCCTCGCGCTTATATAGGTACTTACTTATATGTGATACTATATATACTATAATAAGCTACTCTTCCTTCCTTTTTCCTTTTATAGCCCTCCTATTTTATCTTATATATAAGGCTTACTTTATATTATATTAACTCCTTTTTTAGTGTTTTTAGGGCTATTATTATCACTATATAGTAAGGCGCGCTAGCTATATAGGGGCTATAAATAGCTTCTTCCTAGCTATCGCTTAATACGCATATAGCTCGTGTATACTCTATACTATCCCTAAATTAGCCTCTATTTAGCGTACTAATAGCTCTTTTACCTATAAATGCCCTTATTAATATAATTAATATATAGGGCTATATAAAATATCTTTTATAAGCTCCTCTCTTATTTTCTTTCTCTTTCTTTTTATATTATCTTCTTTTATATAAGTATAGCCTTACTATACACTAGGCTCTTTACTTCCTTATAGTTTCCCTTACTACTACGCCTTCCTATAGTTATTATAAGACTAATATTTTATAGTAAAATAATCTCCTTTATTTACGCCTATCTTAGAGCTTATTTACTACTCTTTATATACTTCTTTATTATATACCTTATAGCTAATTTTTACTTAGTACTCTTTAATTTTTTTTTTTTAAATATATAAGTTTTATAGTAGTTTTTTACTATTATATTATTACTTATTTAATACTAACCTACTACTAGACCTATAAGGATTTAGGCTAGTTTATTAGTAGAGGAGAAGATTACTAAGGTTATAATACTACTAGTAGTGTCTAGTAAGGAGTTAGTCTACTATATTATCCCTACTTATCTATTACTAATTTACTACTAAGATAGAGGTATTATATAACTATTATTATATAAAATAAGGTAGTATATTATAAGATAACCTAGTATATAAGTGTTATTAGGCTCTAAGTAAGTTCTTACTTATTTAATACTAGTCTATTACTTATCTCCTATATAGAGGCTAAAACTTAAAAATATATACTATACTTATATAATAATAAGTTATATATTCCTATATAACTTAGTACTTATAAGGCTATTATATACCTTTAGTATATTTTACTCCTTATTAACCTATAAAATTAGGTATAATAGCTATATTACCTCTTTACTTATTTATATTTAACTTACTAGGCTACTATAGCTACTAGGTAGCTATACTTAGCGTAGCTATGCTTAAAATAGGCCTATAAGGTGCCTAATAAGGATAAGCCTACGGCTTATAAGTGCGCGTTAGTTATATACTAGATAGTAGAAGCCTACGCTACCTAGGTTTAGGCATAGGTGGCTATATAAGGGGTATAGGTAAGTCTTCTACTCCTCTATAGCCTTAATTCTACTAACCTATTATTAGTTAAGTAGTTAAAACTTAGTAGTAGATATTATTATCTATAATAATATTATTTATAACTTAGGGGTAATACCCCCTCTATACTAGGACGGCTCTAGGGAGTCTTTAGCTTTAGAGTAGTTTATTATTTATACTATTACTATATACTTATTACCCCTACTAGTTAGGTGGCTATAGTTTTTTATTTTTATTTTTTAAATATATATTACTTCTTTAGTATAAAGGTAAGTTATTATAAACTTTCCGCTTCTCTACTAGTATTTTATTATAACTAGTTTTACTTAAATATCCTCCTTATATTATATAAGTATATTCTTATTTATAAAATTAGTCCTCTTTAGTTATAAGTTTTCTTATAATATAACTAAAGTAGGCCTATATAGCCTAATTTAAGTTATAATATAAGAGTAATTTATATAAAGAGATTAATAACTAGAATTAGGATTAAAAAAGTATATGCCTTATAGAAAAATTATATATATAAGGACTAGAAATTATCCTCTTTTTATAGTTAAGAATTCCCTTATTTATCCTCTATAATTCTACTTACGCGTGGGGTAATTCTTTTCCTTAGTGCTAGGAATCTAATTCCTAGTTATATATTAGTGTCTAATCCTACTTAGTTATATATAACTTATAAATTACTTAATTACTTATAGAGACTCCTTTTTATATACCTCTTCTAGTACTTCTATTTATACTATATACTCTATTTATTATAATAAGTTTTTTATTATATTATAGTTAAGCTATTTAACCTAGAAAGGCTACCTTTTACTATAGTATTTATATACTATAATATATTCTACCTTATAAGTGTTATTATCTACTATAAAGTAATTTAGTAGTATAATTACTACCTTCTTATAGCTTATATATAGCCCTAGGCTTATAGCGTTAAATATATTATAGATTCTTATACTTACTAGTAGCTAAAGTTTAAAGGCTAAGCTATATATTCTAATATATTACTTAATTTAGTATAGTCTAATATATTTAGCTATAAGTTTTCTACTAGGTTATTATAAGCTAAGGTTCTTTATTAATATAATAATATAGTTACTAACTTTAAAGCTATAGTCTATACGCTTCTTATTATACTACTTCTTTTACGCCTTATAGCTTTATTATAGCTACTTTATAGCTTAGTTATAGGCTTTCTTAAGTTCTTATACGCGTTTTTTAGCCTAGTTATTAGGCTATAATAAGTAACCCTCTATCCCTAGTAATTTAGGGTGTTTACCTTAGAATAGGTATACTAGGACTATACTAGTGGTATTATATATACTTATGTTATATACTAGCTAGGCTATTAGTAGTTTCTTAATATAATTATCTTATTTTTTATTATAGAAAGCACGCTAATAATACTCTAATACCTAATTCTACTTCTTTATCTACTTATTTATCTAGGGGTAGAGATTAACGCTAAGTCATTACTTATATATAAGTAAGTAGTAGGGACTTTATTATAATCTAGTTATAAAAATTACTCTGTGATTAGAGATAGTACCCTATGGTATCTTATAGTAAGTAATAATTTCTTAGAGTATTATATTAGTAAGACTATCCCTTATTAGTTATTTTATTATTATAATATAATAACTATACTTTATATACCTATTTATAATAATTAGTATTATATTATATAGTCTAGCCCTCTTTAGTAGTTTAGTTATTATATTAATAGTGATTTTTTTATAAGGGTAAGTTACTAGCGGTAATACTATAAGTTCACTATAAGTCTATATTACTTACCTTTTATTTATTAATAGCTATTATATAAAGCTATATATTAGTATATTACTATTACTATTCTTAGCCTTAAATATTATAAGTTAATATAGTATAATATTAGTTAGTAACCCTAGTGTCCTACTACGTAGTTATTATAATATAGCTATAATGTCTTTATGTATATACTATAGGATAAGAGAGAGGAAATTAAAGGGATAAAGGAGAAATTAGCTAACCTAGATACTGCTAACTTAAGGGGACTTTAGGAGAAAATCGTAACTAAATAGTAGGAGGAATACTACTAAATCTAAGCTAAGAGAGACGCCGCTAATAATAATAATAACTCTAGTAATAATAAAGCTAATAATAAATTTAATTAGCTTTATATTAGGGTTAAAGGTAATGTTAGTAATAATAATAATAATACTAATAAAGATTTTTAGGCTAATATTAATGTTTTATTATAGGAGGAATAGGGTGGGTAGAATTAAGGGTTAAAATTTATATAAAGGCGGGGTAATTATAGGTTACTTAGAGGGCTATGTTTTATAATAGCTTTACCTATATTACTAGCCTAATATAAGAGGGCTAACTTTAATAATAAAAATAAATATATTCCTCTAGAGAAAAACGTAATATAATTATATTAATTAAAAGTGTAGAAGCTACTCTTTATTTTAAATATTATAATATATTTTAGATCTCTTAAATAACCTACTAAAAAAACCTTTTTTTCTAATTATCTATACTAGTCTAGTAACACTTAAGTTTTTTAATATAAATAATCACGTGGTCTAGGAATATATCTAATTTATTATCTATTACTTCTATCTTTATCCTCTCTTATATATTTACACTAACCTCTTTAAATATAGAGAATTTCACCCCTTAAACCGCTAATTCCTTTAATTTAATATACCTATAAATAGCCTCGCTTAAAAGTGTAGTTATATTACTTTTTAGTATGCCTTTTATCTTCTTTTAACGCTTTAGATATAGCGTTTAGGATAGTATTAGTGAAGATAAGCCTATAATTAGTAAGCCCTCTAATCTAACTTCTTTATCTTCTATAGAAGGACTAGAGGGTTAGTAAGTGCTACTTAAAGCTACTAACCCTTTATTATCGTTAATGCTAATAGAATTTACTCTAGTATCTTACTTATTTAGCTAGATCTTAGTAAGTAAATTAGGATCTAGGTATCCTTAATTAAAGAGTACTTTACTATAATCTAGTATAATATATAGTAATTTATCCTAATAAAACTATAGTGATTTAACTTTTAATATTTTATAATTAAAGCTAATGCTATTATACTTTATAATACTTTTATATACCTTATAAATACTATATATTTAGAAGTACTTTTATTATAGCTTTTATATACTAAAATTTTAAGTTAGAAAGGTTA
>JAEIJG010000742.1:0-19722 GCA_037289395.1 Beauveria scarabaeidicola
AAATAGGGTATAACTTTAAAGCTAGTAACTAGGTTTTACTTTTTATAAAGAACCTTAATTTATAATAACTAAGTAAAAAACTTATAATAAAGTATATTAGACTATATTAAATTAAGTAATATATAAGAACTAGTAGTTTAGCCTTTAAGCTTTAGCTATTACTAATAATAAAGATTTATAATATATTTAATACTATAAGCTTAAAACTATATATAAGTTATAAAGAAGTACTAGTTATATAATAAAATTATATTATAATTAAAGATAATATATATAAAGTTAAGTAAATTATAGCTTATAAATATTAAGGTAAGAGGCGCCTATTTTAGGTTAAATAGTAAGGTTATAATAAGGTAAAAAACTTATAGCTAAAGAGATCTAACTTTATAGATAATAATATACTTATATAATATAAAGAAGACTTTTATATAAAGATAATTATAGAAAAGTAATAGTAGAAGAGTAAAAAGACTATAGTAACTTACCCTTATACTAAAAAATTAATTTATTAAAAAAAGTAAAATATAAAATCTAATTACCTAACTAATAAGAGTGTATATAGAAAGTATATAACTAACGTATTACTTAAGAGTAGAGGGCTTTATAATACTATTAGTACTATCCTAGTATAGGGGGGGTATTATACCTATCTTTATAATAATACTATTATATATAGTAATATCTACTACTAATATACTATAAGTAGACTAGTAGTAGGTTAATAGGGAATATATAGTAAGAGAGAAGAGACTTACCTAAGTAATTTATATAGTTATATATACTTATACCTAAGTAATATATACCTTTACTATCTAGTATATAGCTAATATATACTTATAAGCTATAGGCTTATCTTTATTAACTATCTTATAAGCTTACTTTAAGTATAGTTATTATAGCTAAAGTTATATTACTTCTATAATAGCTTAATAAGTTAGCTATAAGTTAAGGGAGAGAATACTATAACTATACCTAGTCTTATAGTAAGGTAGGTAATAAAATATACTAGAGGTATATAATAACCTTATAAGCGTTAAGCTATACTAGTAAGTATAACTTCTTATTATATAAGTAAAGTATATACTTAGATAACTTAATATCTAAGTAAGGAATTAGTAAAGAATATATAATTAAGGAGTAAGAGATATACTTAATATCTACTAATACTTATATACTAGGTTATCTTAGCCTATAATACTTTATTTTATATAATAATAGTTATATAAGATTATAAATCTAGTAGCTAGTTAGTAGTAAGTATATAAAGATTATATAAGAAGACTTACTTATTACTAGATACTACTAGTAGTGCTTATACCTTAGCTACCTTCTCCTTTACTAATAACTAGAGCTATTTTTTACTAGACTTAGTAGTAAATTAGTAGTAAATAAGTAATAACTATATAATAGAGAAGTAGTAAATAAGGAAGGGAAACCTTATATATTATTAAAAAAAAAGAATTTTTTTTATTATAAAATTATTATTTATAGGTTAATAATTAATATATAATAATAATATAAAATAAAAGTAAAGATAATATATAATATAAGAGTAAGAGAAAAGTAAGGAGGACTTTATAAAAAAGTTAGTAATAGAATAAAGAAGAATAATATTATATAAAGGTAATAAGTATAATATATAGTAAAAGTGTACTTATAAAAAGAATAGTTAGTTAAAGAAGAGAAAAAAGAAGAAAAGAAGAGAAGGTAAGAAATACTTTTTATAGAGATAATAAAGGTATAGTATTATAAAGGTATAATAAAGAATAAATTTAGTATTAAAAGAAGCTATTATTATATTAAAAAAGCTATTTAGAGTATAACTTATATTATATATAAGCTATATATTTATTAAGAGTATATAAAGAAAAGACTATACCTAAGTAATATATAATAAAGTAATTAATAAGAATAATAAGTAAAAGGTAAGAGAATTAAATATATTATAAAAAAAAGCTATTTTAAAAAAAATATATTATATATATAAGCTATATATTTATTAAATATTAATAAGGAGGAAGCTATTTATAAGCCTAATATAGTTAATATACCTATATATAGCTAATATATATATAATAATAATAAGTACTATAAATAAGGCTAAAGAGCTTAATATAAGAAAATAAGCCTTACTTTAGATAAGTAAGGAGGTATAAAAAGAGGAGGTAGAAGGGAAGGTAGCTTATTATAATATAGCTATATTATAAGTAAGAGAATATAACTATAAGCCTATAAGGCTAGGAAGCTAGGAACCTTAGTATTATAAGATAGTAGGGGTCTATATATAATAAGGGAGGATATAGCTATAAAGCTATAAGGTCCTTGTATAGACTAAGTAAGGGGGATTTTTATTAGTAAATAATAGAGTTATATTATTATAATATAGCTATTTATTAAGATCTCCTTTATTACTTCCTTTATACTAGCCGCTATCTAATAGGGGAGGATATAGCTATAAAGCCGTGAGGTCCCTATGTGGACTAAGTGAGGGGGATTCTCGTTAGTGAATAATAGAGTTATACTATTATAATATAGCTATTTATCAAGATCTTCTTTATTACTTCCTTCGTGCTAGCCGCTATCTAACACCCTATATATCTAAGAATTATTATTAAATATATAAAATTTATCTTAAGTAATTAAGAAGATATAAAACTATTAATAATTAATATACCTACTACTATTATTACTTAAATTAATAATATTATTATTAATTTTATTTATATAAATAAAAATAATAACCTAAGAGAGATCTTTATATATATTATTAAAGACTTTACCCTTTAAATAATAGTAACCTTTATTAAGAGAAACCTACTTATTATTTATAACTTTTATAACTAGTTATATAAATATAATATTTATATAGTTAAGTAATTAAGATATTTAATTATAAAAGTACTTAATAATTTATATAAGAAAAAAGAGATATTAGAATAAGATAATAATTAGCTACTCTAAGTTATTTTTAAGAGAAAAGTAATAAAGGCTATAGCTACTAGAGTAACTACCTTTAGGGCTAATAATAATATATATTAATTAGAGATAAGTTAAAACTAAGGCTAAGATATTAATAACTAATTATAAATTATTAATATCTCTTATAAGCTTAAGTAATTAGTAAAGAGTTACTTAGACTATAAAAAATACTCTAGTAAAAGGGATAAATTTATTTATATTAAACTTAATATCTTTTATAATAAATATAACTACCTTAAAGTACTAAAAGTAATATAAGGAAAGGTATTACCTATTATACTAATTAGTACTACCTCTAAGTATTATATAGTATAGTTATTTTACCTTAGGCTAGATTATAATAGTCTTATATTATACCTTAAGTAGTACTTTAAATTACTAATTATAATAAAAAGATACTATATTAAGTAATATACCCTTAGCCTTTAGAAAACTATTAATAAGAGCCTTAGTAAGCTTATAACTAAATATATTAATTATATTATTAACTAAATTTAGAAGTTATATTATAGCCTTAACTAAAAAAGAGGTAATAATAATAATAAGAAAAAAAAGGCTCTTTATAGTATTATTATTAATATTAAGGCCTATACTATAGTATTAATAAAGCTAGACTTAATATTTAATAACCTTACTACTAAACTTAGGTAAGTAGCTAATTTATATAAGAAGAAAAAAGCTACTAATTATTAGGCCACCTTTATTACTAACTAAGAATACTATAATTATTTAATCTATAATAATAGCTACTACCCTATTTATAATAATTAACACTAATAAGCTCTAAACGCCTATAATAATACCCTAGGTAATTCTAGTAATTCTAGTAATTCTAGCTAATTTAAAGGATATACTAAGAAGTATTATATATATAGTAAGACTAGCTACTAGTTAATAAGGCACTCTAACTCTAAGTGTATTATATCTTATAATATATAGTTTAAAAAGAAGAACTATAGGTTACTACTAATAGAGAAGAGATTCTAGTTATTCTTAACTAAATTTAAAGATAATAAGTACCCTAATAAGGTAAATAAGCTATTAGAGTAAATATATACTACTAATCTCTTTAATAATAATAACTATAATAATAAAGATAAACTTAATAAGAATTTCTTTACCTTATTAATAACTATTACTAATAACTTCTTTATAACTAATATACCTACCCTAGGTAAAGTTATAGTTATACTTACTAACTCTACTACTTACTATACTCTATTAGTTAACTAACTAAGTTAACCTAGTAACTATAGTTACTATACTATTATTATACTTATACTAGACCTAAGAATAACTCTAGAATATAGTAATATTTATATATTAATATTAAGATATTATAAGTAGAGTTTTTAAAGGATTCTACTAAATATAGGTACCTTAAGTAACTTAATAGTAAATATACTATAAGTTAAGGTACTACTAAAAATAATATTATACCTTAAGATTAAAAATACCTTTATATTAATTATTAAATTTAATATTAGCTTTATTATATCTAAAGGTAAAGTTTATATACTAATAAGCCTAAAAATAATTAACTTTAGAATCTTATTAATACTAATACCTTTTTTATTCTTATTAACTAATATAGATAAGATAAGGGTTAAATTTAATAACCTAGATAACTTATTAATCTAAGGTAATAAATAAATCTTAGTTATAAGATAATAAGGCTACCTCTAATAGTAAATTAATATTATTAAAAGTATAGCTTTTATACTCTCTAAAACCTAGCTTTATTAGTTATATTAATAATTTAAATACTTCTTTATTAATTAACTAAGCTAAATTTTAAAGTATATTAATAAGGAATTTAATCTTAAATTTATTAAGAAGATTAATAAAGTGTATTATTATTATTAGATAAATATATAAGTGTCTAGCTAATTTAAATTTACCCTTAAAGATAACCTTAAGTTTAACTTTAAGATAATTATAAATATCTTTTATATCTAAAGATACCTAATACTTTATATAGTTAATTTTATTATAGTATTTTAAACTACTTAATTCTTAGTATTAATTAGCTAAAAGGCTTAAGATATATTTAATATAATTAAAGAATACTAAATAAATATATATATTAGTCTACTAGATTATATTATATATAATACTAATAAGAACTTTATTTTTATTAAATTTAAAAAGTATATAAAGTCTTTAAATATCTAGACTTATAAAGCCTTTATTAAAGCTTATAATACTATTAATAAAGTAAAAAGATATTATAAAATCTTTTATTATACCTATAAAATCTTTAATAAGGAAATAAATAATAATATAATATCTAACTAAAAATTATAAATAATTATTAAAGCTATTAATAATACTATTAAACTTAATAATATTATACTAACTTTATTAGTATTTAAAGTATATCTTTAATTAACTAATATCTCTTTACTTAATATATTTATCTTTTATTATACTAAAGTTATTTAAAAAGCTATTAATAAAGTTAAAAAGCTCTTAACTAAAAGGTAAGTAAGGGATACCCTTAGAATAAAGAATAGCCTAGTTACTAATTATATTAAAAGCCTTCCCTTATAATTAGAGGTATTTATATTCTAAGAGAAAAATAACTAGTAAAAGCTATATAGACTTATTATTATATATAAAAAGATATATACTCTAAATATACTATATAACTTAGCTAATTTCTAGTTAATAGTTATTAGGCTATACTTAAGAGAGGCTTTAGCTTTTATTATTAATAAACCTAAGCCTAATATTACTAGAAGAAGTAATATAAAAGGTATACTAATTACCCTTACTACTAATAGCGCCTTAGCTAGAAGAAGTAATATAGAGGGTATACTAATTACCCTCGCTACTAATAACGCTCTTACTAGAAGAAGTAGTAGAGAGAGCACTATAACTACTCTTACTACTAGCGAGCCTAACACCCCTGTTAGAAGAAGCGGTAGAGAGAGCACTATAACTACTCTTACTACTAGTAAACCTAGTAGTAATAGAAATATAATAAGGGAGGAAGGAGAAGAGGAATTAAAAGGGGGGCTAATACTAAGGAGGTTAATATAACTAGGATATAGTAAATATAGCTAAAATAAGGCTCTCTTAGCTAAATCTATCTTTAATAAAGTTTTTTTTAATAAGATATCTTATAATAAATTTATATTTAATAAAGCCTTTTTAGTAAAAGCTCTTTCTAATAATACCTTCTTTAATAAAGTATTTATTATTATTAAAGAATAAATTAACTAAGAGCTAGTTACTAAGTTATAAGAAAAAAGCTTAATAATTATACCTAATTAACTATTTAAAAAATCTAACTTTAATAAAGTTAAGTAATTACTTAATAGAGATATCTTTTAATTTAAATAATATAATAAAAATAAATATAGCTAATATTACTTTTTTAAGGTATAAATAATATATAAAGTAAAAAGTAAAGGTATTAATAAGCCTTATAAAAAATCTTATTTTATAATTTATAGTTATAATAATTAAAATAAATTTATTATATTAATAGAATTACTAATAATCTAGAGGAATAGCTAATAACTACTTATTATACTAGCTTTTTTACTTATTTAAAGAAAAATTAGCCTCTAAATAAGAGATATTACCTAGGTATATATATAATTAAATACCCCCCTCTAATAAGTTATCTTTATAAAGCTATTATAATAGCTTTATAACTAGTACTTAGAGAGTATAATTATAAAGGTAATTAAGCCTTTATATAGTATCTTAGAAGTAGGCACTTATTAATAGGCTACTTACTTAAAATACTATTATAAGTAGCTTAGTATAATTACTTTAACCTTTAATCTATACCTTATAATCTCTATAAGTAATAAATTTAGCCTTATAAGAATATAAATAAATAATATAATAAGCCTAAGTAATAAGAATTTTACCTAACTTAAGGATAAGAAGCTTATAACTACTAGATTTATTACTAAACTAAAGTAATTCCTTATAGTAAAAATATTATTACTTTTTAATAGTTACTAAATTACCCTAGGCTCTAATAACTTTATTATAGTTACCTAGAAAGAGTAAGTTAATAGGTTAACTCTCCTAATAATAAAGTAAAAATATATAAAGTAATAAGCTTATAGAGTATACCTATTAACTATTTATTAGCTAGAAGTTACTTATAACCTCTTTATAGTAGCCTAATAAAAGAAGCTAAATAATAATAATTTTAAGTAGCTTTATTACTATTTATAATAGTAAATAAATAATATAAAAAAGACTCTAATATATCTCTATTAATCTTATTAAGGCTAAGCTCTTTACTTTTATTAATAAATTATTTATTAATAATAAAGACTTAAGCTCTTAACTAGGTTATATTATTATTTTAAGTAATAAGGATTAAGCTAATAACTAAAGCCTCCTAAGAGGTAATATTATTATATATAGTTTAACTAAATTAAAAAAAGTAATATAAAATACCTTAATAAGTAAATTATATAGTATAATATAAGGAGTAGATATTATATATACCTTTAATTTAATACTAGTAATAATAACTAAGAGGCTTAGTCTCCTAAAGATTTTAATAATTCTAATAACTAATTCCTTCTTATTATATAAATACCTAATTAAATTAGGTATTATAAAAAAGAAATAACTTATAATTAATATTATAATACTTTAATAATTATATAAATAAAAAGAGATATATAAAATAAGATAGATTAATAGTAACTATAATCTAGCTAATATTATAATAAAGGTATTACTAAATCTAACATTTAAAAGCCTTATTAATATAAATAAAATTAATATTAAAATATAAAGATAAGTAGCCTATAATAATATAAAGGAATAATAACTAGAAAAGGAGGTATAGAGGTATAAAGTAGAAGAAGGATATATTAGATATATATATATTAGAAGAATTTACTTTTTATTATATTTTTAATAAAATTAAGCTAATTTAGCTTAAATCTAAGAATTTAATAATTTTTAGCCTTAAAAGAGAAAGACTACTAGTATTATAGCTACTAGCTATAGCCACTAAATGTAGCGCTCTTATTAGCTCGCATCGTTAAATGACCTATAAATTATAGTATAGACCTGTAACTCTCGATAGGGCAAATGTGGCCCTAAGCAAGCAAGAACATCAACACCAAGAACCCTATGTATCGTACTGTACGACCCCTTGTGATACCAACAGATACACCTCTATGTCTCTTTCCGGCGTATTAGGCTCTAAATGCAGCAGTCTAACTATCGGCATACCAAACACGGGCGGCAGCCATAGATGAGGGACTGTATTGCCCGCAGACCCCGCCGTTCCCGATGGCTAAACAGAAACTCTTTACACTGAAAATGTACCAGGACCCTATAATTGCATAGTTGTGCAGCTCTGAATACCTGACCGTTGAGTGCGCACCGTGTGCGAGGCTGTGCATCTGCGAGCTCCCGCATTAATGTGGCTGCATTTGAGAGGGGGGTATAAAGGCGTGGGAGAAGCACAGATTCCAATCATATTCGACTTGATATATGGCGGGGTAGAGTGTGTGGCGCGTCGTTTAATGGACGGGACTTTTCCGCCGCGGAAACTTGGTGGTAACTACTACTCGAGCCATGGATCAAAGGCTTAACAATCTTGTCGTCTCGACATTGCATTCTTTGCCTGAACCCGTATACCCCGTGTTCTTGGCACCTTTACTCAGGTTTACGACCGACCATCAGGTACATGGGGGTAGATAGGTTGTCTCGTGCATCGGCAACGAGGCAGTCTGCAGCATGAGCCAAGCTGTCGGCCATCTTCTTTTGGCCCAGCCGGGGCGAGTCGTAGAGTTTCCATCAGCCCGGCCAAGTTTTGGGCAATGGTGCGGCCCCAGCTGGTCATGCGCATGATTGTAAAGATGTCTCCGGCTGACTGGATATACTTGATCTCGCCAGATAGAGGCCAGTACCAGGGAGAATGAATCCGAGTACGCGGCCAAGTCGTTCGTGCCGTAAAAGTGAGCATGTTGGGACTCGATTTTTGCAATTAGTAGCCCGGCATAAGTAGTCTCGGTAACCATGAGGATTGAAAGAAACAAATGGAATAGCATCAGCTGCTGTGGGAGCGATTCCCAGTGCATGAGACTTTTCCACAAACACCAAGAAGATGATTTATGGCTCTGATTCTATGGCGATACGGATTGCCAGTGAATAGTTGGTACTACGAAATCATCAACTTTTTTTTTTTTTTTTTCCCAATTGCCACTGTAGCACAGCATATTGTCCAACGTCTTACCAATTGGAGACGCGTGTCGACGGGCCGAAGGGCGCGGGAGCGACATTGAGCAAAAAAAAGATGGCGTTTTGGGGACATTTTCCATTGTGTACTCGGTAACTAGATGAAATGTTGTTGTTAATTGAAGAGATTAAATAGAATGCGACACGTAATTGAAGGATTACATGGGGATCTACAAGTCTTGAGTGCAGAAGTTTGCGTTGACATTCATCTTACAACGTTAAAATGTACTCTAAAAATATATTTTAAATATTTAAATTCCCACCCATATATGAGTTAATCATACTTTATCATAGTTAAAGGAACTCGATATGAAATAATACCTGTGGTGACTTGACTCTAATAAATACCCCATGTTGCCCATGTTGCATGTGGGGTGCGCGTCGTGGTTGCTAGGCGAGTCGCGAGTTCGCGGTGGTGCAGGCAGGCCGGCCACCTTTTTACGCGTTTGTACGGAGTACTTTGTTTCTCTACCGTACTTCAGATGCTTCTGCCAATTTATTCTTGCCATGACATCTATCCATACACTGGCTTAAAATCTGTTACCTTTCTCCTCTACCGCATGGTCATGATTTAAATTAATCATGCCGCTTCAAAAATCCTACTCGGACAGTCGAGGAATAGCAAAGGCAAGTCTGGCTGGCCCGTCTGCCATTCACCTCGACGCTCTCTAATCTCTAGCCGTCATGCTCAGCAGCATAACCGGTCAACATGGCAAAGATCACATAGCCACCCAAACGGATACCACACTCCAAACCCTCCACCACCGATTCCTGCATCCGAAGTCACCAAAACAAAACTCAACAAATTTCGATACGAAGCCCAAGCCGACGACCCATCTCCACAACTTCATCATGATACCGACCAGCCTCAACCCAGACCTGACCTCGCCGACCTAGCCACACCTGTGACGAGATTGAATTGGCGCGATTTGGAGCCCCTGGCCATCGTAAGCGAAGCTGACAAGGACGCATCTCCCAATGACCGCATTCTGTGGGACAACAAGCAAAGCAGCAACTATAGCTCCGGTTTATCGCCAATGCTCAGCCGCAAGGGAAAGAAACGTGCCAGAAGCTCGTCTCCGGCCTCGTCTCCCTCTTCCGACAAGCCAAAAGCCCCTGCTGTCAACATCAAGAGGCTGACAAAAGCCTTGCGCTCCCCGCACCCCGACCCGACCCTGGACCTCTGGGACAGATTCTCCCTCACCAGCCCTGTCAGCCAAGAGACTCCCATTGCCCATCCAGCCCTCGCACAACTCATGGTATCTTCTTCTCCACAGCCGAATAAGCAAACCGTCTCCCAACCAGTAAACATTCACTTGCGGCGTGCTACCAGTTGCGGGCTCAATTGGCCAAAGCGCAGGAAGCTCGAAAAGTCCAAATCAGGAAGCCAACTCGGCAAAGCCCAACGCGACCTCGAATCCGCCTCTAAATCATCCCTTGTGTCTGCGCTCTTGAGTACAGTTACGAGCAGTATGCAACAAGGTAGCTCCGACCATGTCCGCCAACCCATCCAGTCGCCCTCACCCAAGAAGAAGAAGAAGCAAGTCCCGGTAGCGACATCTGCCGCCTACGTCCATTGCAAAGCAAAAGGCACAGAGCATTCTGGCAATTCCTCCGACTATGGCGATGATGAATTCGACGATGACGCGCTCATGGAGCTCGAATTAACTACAGCCACGGCCCCCGCCACCCAGGAAACTCCAATAACCCCCACAAGGCGAAAACCAGCTGCCGTTGTCCCTGCGAAACCAATCTCGGACGATTTTGACGACATAGACGATGAGCTGTTTGACAATGAGGAGTTGATTCGGTTATCACAGAGACCAGTCTCAACCGACAAGACCAAGTGCGGAGCGTTCCAACAGAAACCCACAGCGGCTCTTGACGACCTTGATGACGAGTTCGATGATGACTTTGCCCAAGATATAGATTTTGAGGCTGTTGAGCTAGCAGCGACACAATCTATTCAACAGGCCAAAGCTGGCGCGAGCGTAAGTACAGCCCCATGCCGTCTTCATCCCTGTCACTAAGTGAAAGAGTAGCGTGCCCACAAGGACAAGACTATTCAGCGATATCTCATCACAAACGTATTGGACGGTGAATATATCGATCAGTATAACACTACTCGGCCTGAAAAAGTAAGTGTACTCATGGTCGCGCCATCTCTTGCGACTATTCCTTGCGGCTAATCCTTGCGGCTAATCCTTGCGGTCAACACTCATAGATACTCTTAATTATGGCTGACAACTCCAAATGTACACGCCAAGTTCACCTCCGAGGCGCGTGGTACGACACGCCTGCTCACAACAAGTCCTATGTACATGTCATTGGCAAGTTCTCTGTCAAAGGCCAGTGCATTGTGGACGACGCGCAAAATCTGCTCATTCTTCACCCCGATCAGCTTGTCTCCGCTACCGTCGTCGCCGACTCGTTTGGCTGCATGCGCCGTGCCGTTCTGCAAGACCGGGTCAAAGCTACTTCCGAGGCATCAGCACCCTTGGTATACGGAACAATGCTCCATGAAATCTTCCAAGATGCTCTACTTGCGAATCAATGGGATCTTCCTTTCCTTGCACAGTTGATTGACAAGATCTCGGAGAAGCACGTCGAAGAGCTCTACACCATCAAGGTCGGGCTGCCTAGCGCACGCGAACACCTGCAGTCCAAAATGATGGAATTAAGCTACTGGGCCAAGTCGTTTGTGTCTCCGCAACCCAATGTATGTATGCTTGTACCGACCGATTTCTCCTGCTAACACATTGTAGAACGATGCCGTTGTGGAGGATCGAAACGGCAAAAAGGCTACCATGGCTGTCACCAAACTACTCGATGTCGAGGAGCACGTCTGGTCGCCAATGTATGGCCTCAAAGGCAATATTGACGCAACTGTCGAAGTGAAAATGACGGATGGCGAGCAATCGCGAACATTGACAGTTCCATTCGAGGTCAAGACAGGTCGAAATGCGAGCAGCAGTCACATGGCACAGACCGCTCTATATACCTTGCTACTTTCGGATCGTTATGATATCGACATTGCCTATGGTGTTCTCTATTACATGGAGACGTCAAAAACGATGCGTATCCCCGCCGTCCGACATGAACTTCGCCACATGATTATGCAGAGAAACCAGCTCGCCTGTTACATTCGCGAGCGCAGTGTTCAGCTACCACCAATGCTAAAGAGCAAGCACATGTGCGGACGGTGCTACGCCAAGCCGGCCTGCTTCATATATCATCGCCTGGCAGATAATGGCGACGGAGATTCCAGCGGAATGCACGAAAAATTCGATGAGCTTGTGAAGCATCTCACCCCACGCCACCAAGAGTTTTTTGTCAAGTGGGAGAATCTACTTACCGTGGAGGAAAAGGAAGGTCAAAAGACGAAACGAGAATTATGGACAATGACTAGTAATGAGCGACAGAAGAAGTCGCGATGCTTTGCTGACGTCATTATCGAGGAGGGTTCTGCCTCGGTCGACCCTGACATGCCCCGTATCAATCGTTTTCATTACACGTTTATCAAGCGAAAGCCTGAACCTGGATTCTCGTTTTTGGAATCCCAGATTGGTGTCGGTGAGCCGATTGTGGTGTCTGATGAAGAGGGACATTTTGCCTTGGCAATTGGCTACGTCACGGCGGCGCGCAAACAGACAATCAGTGTCGCTGTTGACAGAAGACTCCACAATAGTCGGATTCGCCAGCCTGGCTTTGACGAACTTGAAAATCAAGTGTTTGCCAGCATAATGGAAGTTGCTCCCGAAGGCGCTTCTCCCGAGCAGAGCCAAGGCCGAATCAAAGAAGCGCCGATCCGATATCGCCTTGATCAAGACGAATTCAGCAACGGCATGGCTACTGTGAGAAACAACATTGTACAGATGATGAGCAACCAGTTTCCGGAATCAAGACGCATTCGAGAGCTTATTGTTGACCTCGAAGCCCCTCGATTCAAGTACGTTCCGACACAATACACCATCTCCGAACAGGACAGCTTGAACGTCGATCAGAAGAGAGCGATTGAAAAGGTAATGAGTGCCCAAGACTATGCGTTAGTGCTGGGTATGCCAGGAACAGGAAAGACGACGACAATTGCGCACATTATTCGAGCCCTCACTTCACAGGGCAAAACCGTACTTCTTACATCACACACCCACACTGCTGTGGATAACATCTTGTTGAAGCTTAAATCCGACAAGATGAAAATTCTGCGCCTGGGAGCTCCAGCCAAGGTTCACCCTGACGTGCAAGAATTTGCAATTCTCGCAGGTCATTCAATCAAGACATTTGAGGAGATTGAGGAAGCTTGGCATGGTACGCCAGTTGTCGCCACGACCTGCCTAGGCATCAATCATCCTGTTTTTCAGGAGCGCGCGTTCGACTACTGTATTGTCGACGAAGCTTCTCAAATTACCCTTCCTATTTGCGCAGGACCAATTCGCATGGCCAAGACATTTGTACTTGTTGGAGACCACAACCAGCTTCCGCCTGTCGTCAAGAATGAAACAGCACGCCAAGGTGGTCTTGACGTGAGCTTATTCAAATTGCTCTCGGACAGCCACCCCGATTCTGTCGTCAACCTAGCACACCAATACCGAATGTGTGAAGACATTATGACACTAAGCAACACATTGATCTACGATGGCAAACTTGTTTGTGGAACGGAACAGCTGCGAAAGAAGAAGCTGTGTGTGCCAAATATGAGGGCCCTTGCACAGCGACACCACAACGCTTCAACCGTGCTTCTTCCCGGAACACCTCGAACAATCTGCAAAGGCCCGGCGCCGTCACAATGCTGGCTGTACGATCTTCTAGAGAGCGAATCACGCGTTCGTTTCGTCAACACTGATACTATCCAGCCCATTGTCCGTGAAGAGGCACATGGAAAACGCATCGTCAACTCGGCAGAGATTCGCATCGTCTCCCAGTTGGTTGAGAGTTTCTTGACTGTGGGCGTTCCCGCGAGCGAGATTGGAGTCATGACGCATTACCGATCGCAGCTGTCCCTATTCAAAGACAAGTTGAAAGGCTACCCCGGCGTGGAGATGCACACGACCGATCGCTTCCAAGGCCGAGATAAAGAGGTCATTGTGCTCAGCTTGGTGCGCAGCAACGATGCATGCAATATCGGCGAATTGCTACGTGACTGGAGGCGAATCAATGTTGCTTTTACCCGTGCAAAGACAAAACTTCTTGTGATTGGAAGCAAGAGTACACTCAGCGGCAGCAACATCAACAATAAAGAGAATATGTTGAGTCGTTTCGTTGCACTGATGGAGCAGCGCGACTGGATCTACGATCTGCCTGCCGACGCTCTCGACAGCCACTATTTTGATGAGCTCGGCACGCAAGCGACGAGCATTGGTGGTACGCAAGCTCTGTCGCCACAAAGCCACAGGAAGAAAACCCTCGGGGCCAAGAAACCACAGACGGCGGCGCCTGGAAAAGAGAACCGGCGACCATCACCCAGGAAGGCGCGCATTGGCGAGAGAGCGCTGCTCAAGGATAAGCTAATTACGAGGGATATCCTCAATGAGATGACGAATGGAGCGTATTGATGCATAAATACCGGTGTTTTCATGGCTCTTTTTTATGAGGCTTTGTTATTTGCACTCTTAGGATACTAGCCTGTTGTTTTCGTACAAGGGGGAAACAGCACAGTATTGGAGTATTCAATTTTGGGCATATATATTTTGGTTTGTCGGGGTATTGTTTGGAATATCAAACTTGACGGGGTATAAATCGCAAAGACGAGATGATTCCTTTTTTTTTTTTTCCTTTACACATCGCTGCTGCTTTGCTCTTGTGATGCGTTATATGCTAAATTGGTCGTCAAATCTGTGCGGCTATCAGCAACCCGTCTTTGACGTAAGCAGTCGCGCAGAGATGCTTACCCTTGCTCGCCCACAATGAGCTTGGTGTATTTTTCCATCTCCTCGAGCTGCACGATGCATCCGGTCAGGCTCTGGTTATACGAGAAGCGGTAAGTGTCGCTCCATTTTCGGCGCGTGTTGACCTCGTGCAGCGGCGCCCCCGCCTCGGCGTCCTGCGCCGTGAGCTCCGCCTCGACCTCGTCCGACCGCACCAGCAGGGCCTTGCGCGCGGCGGCCGCGCTGGGCAGGTACCTCGGGACCCTGCGGCGGGCGCGCAGCGCGCCAGCGAGCACGTACAAGTTGGCGAGGACCGTGGCGACGGCGTCGCGGCGGTGCGGCAGCAGGCGCTCGGCGGCGGCGGGGCTGGCGCGGAGGCAGCCCGCATCGTAGAAGAGGGCGGCTTGCCGGACGGCGATGGTGTGCTCAAAGAAGCGCTCGCAGGCCTCGGTGAGCGCGGCCCAGCATCGCGGGTCGTGGTGGTCGCCGCCGCGCAGCCGCAGCTCGTGGCGCGTCAGCACGAGGAGCTGGCGGATGCGGACGAAGCCCTCGCGGAGGCGGCCCTCGAGGAGCTCAGAACGGCGAATGTCGGTGGGGGTGGGCGGCGCGTCAAAGTAGACGTAGGTGGCGACGGTGCTGCGGTAGGTGACGCTCATGAAGAAGAGCATCGAGGAGAGCGCGGAGCGGAGCTCGTGGCGCGCGACAAAGGGCCACAGCAACCAGTTGACGAGGATGGGCGCCGCGGTGCCGACGAAGAAAACGAGGCCCTGGCGGGCGGCAAGCACGGCGGGTGTCGTGGCGGCTTCGCGGTGCTCGGCTTCCAGCAGCCCGAGCGACACGACAGTAAAGGAGAGGCTACCGACGAGGCCTGATCGCGGATGGGTGCTCAGAGTGTAGCGGTACAACATCGGGAGCATGTAGACGCCGGCAAAGACGGCCATGATGTACGGGTTGCCGTCTCCTGCGGCGTAGCCGGCGCCCGCCCACACGGCGCCCAAAACGGCGAGGCACGACCGGTTGAGCAGGTCCTGGAGGTTGCCGCCAACGCGGGGGTGCATGACGACCCAACTCATGGCAACGGCCCACCACGCCTGGTACTGATCCCACCACCACTTGCTCTGCTCGAGGTAC
Organism: Beauveria scarabaeidicola; assembly: GCA_037289395.1. Lineage (NCBI taxonomy): Eukaryota > Fungi > Ascomycota > Sordariomycetes > Hypocreales > Cordycipitaceae > Beauveria > Beauveria scarabaeidicola. The sequence goes on from JAEIJG010000742.1 coordinate 16,209, forward strand.
GACGGCACGGAGAGGAGGCACGTCACCAGGCACGCCTTGAGCGCATACTTGCTCTCGTAGCCCTGCAACCGGTACAGGCCGCGCCAGATCTTGTACCTGGTCGCGGTGCTGCTCTTGGGCTTTGTGTCGTCGTTGCCGGTTCGCGGGACGGACGTCGCAGGCTTGAGGTGTGCATCGCCCGCATCGGTCTGCGTGCGGCCCCCCGTGGGTTCGTGCACGCGGGACGTGATCTTGTCTAGGATCTTCGCAATATCGTCAAAGGTGACCTGGTAGGAGCCCGCGACGACCCCGCCCCTGTCGTGCCGAATCTGCGCATTGGTTCGGTAAATAGCCTTGGAAAACGGGTACGACGGCAGCCAAAGACACGGCCGCGCGGACACGGTCTGCATCTCGCTCACGTGGTGCAGGAGATGCTGCACGGTGGCGGCCGTCTCGCGGACGTGGCGCGCAGACACAAACAGCTGCACGATTTCGAAATCATGGGCCGCGGAGTCGGGGAGGCTGCCTGACTGCAGGAGCGAGGACTCAGCACTGTCGAAATCGGATATGCTCTGTCCGAGGCGAACCTTTGAGGCGGCCGTGTCAGATGAGACTTCTGTGGACAGGCCGATGGATTTCCGGTAGCCTGAGATGCCCATGAGCGCGGCATCACATGTGAGAATTGCCTCACACATGGACAGAAGAAGATCCCTTGTAGGCGTCGCGAGAGCTTCCGTCAGATATTTCAAGTGTCCATTTTGGCCGTTGTCGCCACCTTCCTGTTTTTTCTCGCCGTTGTCGGCCTCGCTGTCCTCTGGTCTACCCAAGAGAGTAGTCTCGGTGTCCATTGATAGAAGAGCCCGTAAGACGGCTTGCATCAAGTTTCGCAGCTCAAGTACGTCTTTCGGCTGAAAACGTGATACTGTGCTATCAATGACCATGTCACGGTATGCTTCGGACAAGTCAACAAAGCTTTTAGACAGCTGCCTGCGGAGCCTGATGTCCCTTGTATGAGGAGCTTTCAGCGCTTGTAGCATGAGTTGGAACGACTGGTGCAATGTCGTGGCAAGTGGTCGAGCCCCAGCATCGGGACATATCAAGACATTGACGGCCAGCGCTATTGCTTGGCCAAAGAGAAAAGCTACAGCGTAGCCGCGCAGTTTATTCCAGGAGATTGTTGTGCTATGCGTTTCGGAGAGTGTCGCGTAAATGATGGCAATGCCAGCGGTTAGCACGGCTTGGTAGAATCGGACAAAGAATGCGCGGATCGAAGCAATGGAGGCAATGAAGACGACGAGGAATAGCGCCAAGATCCCGCCGTAGCCGGCTCTGGCTGCCGGTGTTGATGTAGATAGAAGCAGTGCCAAAACGCCCCAGGTTATTCCAAACGCAGTGCCAAGGACGGTAAACACGGCGCCGTCGACCTGAGCACCGACGGTTCGCGCAGGGTGGTTGAGGATGACGGATACGGCCATGATGTAGTGTTGAGGGCCCAGCCAGTGACGTACTACTGGCACGAGGCAGAGGACATATGCAATAAAATAAGCCACAAACGGTTTGAGAAGTGTAATGCCTGTTTGTGTTGTAAACACACGGCGAACGACGGATTTTAGCTTGCGCCATTGACCCGGGAGGAAATGCTTAATGGTCAGAGGATTGTGCTGGTCGAATGCAGCGGGTAGAGTGGCTTTGAGCGCCTCCAGACCATCTTTCGACGGTAGACGCGGCGGTTTGAGAAAGACGGCATCAAAGAACCCATCGCGCACCTCGCGAACGCCATATGTGTCTGTGCCGTGGTCCTCGGGCCTGGGCAGCAGGTGATTCAGTTTGAGAAGACTAGTGGTGGAGCTTGTTCGGCTTCCGAGTCCAGGCGCGCCGCCGCGAAATCCTGGCCTTTTAGGTTTTACGGGCGACGCGGATGACGATTCCCGCGAGCTGTCATGTTCGTCCGAGCTCGACTGGCTCACGGGGCTCAGCGGGCCAGTCGAGGTCGCGCCATGGCTGAGGCCGCTGTGTCGTTTACCAATGTCGTCTTGGTACTGTAAAGGCGACCCGGGCATTCTATAGATTCTGTTGTACCTGGCAAGCAAGATGGTCTAATACCAATGTGCGCAACTCATTGTGATGGGTTCATAGACGACGGCGATAGTCCTGATCCGGGCTAGGGATAATCTCGATAAGGCCGTTGCAAGACCGGGAATATGCGGGGGTCCCTAATTACTCCATGTAAGAGCCCCGGATCAGCACATTATGCAGCAGTGAGTAAAGATGGTCAGCATCCAAGCCTGCCTTAGCAACACTCTGAATAATTTGACGTCAGAAAGCAGCGGGTAAAGGGCGGGTCTCGATTCGAAATTGTGGCGAGTGATTGGTTGGAGCCGCCACACGTGACTTGATGGACCCGGTATCTCCCCCGAGCCGCCGTGATGACCCAGCCAGGTCGAGCATCAAACCAAATTCGCATCCCAGCCGCAAGCCATTGGCGCCCCAAATTTACGTCCCCGGATCGCCAGCGACGCCGAGCAATTCAACCCCTCCCGAATCACAGCCCCCTAAAAAACGCGATGGCCATCCTCCGTCACTCGATAGCGCCGCTCCGCGCGGTGCGATGCGCCCGCCAGCCCGCCGCCGCCGTGCGCAGCTTCTCCGTCACCGCCAACCGACGTGGCGGCGGCCACGGCAGCGAGTCCCAGTTCGAGCCCCCCAGCGGCTGGCTCTGGGGCATCAAGCCCGGCGAGAAGCCCGAACCCGAGGGCTGGGAGTGGCCAATGTATTTCTTTTGCGGCAGTTTTGTCGTTGCCGGCGTGGCCCTTGCCTTTAAGCCCGACACGAGGTGAGTTTTTACGAGGGCGGGACAATAACAAATCCACACCGCGTTGCCGAATCGAAAGATGATACACTTCGGGACATTTTGTGCCAATCTGGGGCGCGATGTCGATGAGAGGGCGCGGTGTGGATGCACGACGAACCCTGCGTTATCTTGACCAGACATGTATAATGGATGCTGACTGTCTGCATAGCGTCTCGACCTGGGCTCTTGAGGAGGCTCGGAGAAGATTAGAAGCTGAGGGTGTCTTGCCCGACCCCACGGCGTCCCAAGAGAAGAAGTGAGAGTTTACGAGGGTTAGAGGGGGACACGACATTCAGTTGTGAGATAGAGGTTGCTTCGGTCTGAAATTGATTTGGGCCCGCCGCAGCCATAAGCACTGTACATGATTTCAAGCTTTTTGTTTCTCTTTGTATTGCAAAGACAATTCCATCAATGGTTTCAGATAGAATCATAATCTTTTCGCGCACCTATGTCTACATTTCTGAACCGAATGTTTCAGTCTATTGCTAATAACCAAAGTCTATGTACTTGTTTTTCTTCTTCTTCTTCTTCTTCTTCTTCTTCTTCTTCTTCTTCTTCTTCTTCTTCTTCTTCTTCTTCTTCTTCTTATTCTTCTTCTTCTTCTTCTTCTTCTTCTTCTTCTTCTTCTTCTTCTTCTTCTTCTTCTTCTTCTTCTTCTTCTTCTTCTTCTTCTTCTTCTTCTTC
>JAEIJG010000743.1:0-19715 GCA_037289395.1 Beauveria scarabaeidicola
CCCCCCCCCCCCCCGAAGAGGGAAAAGATTGCCGAGGAGACGGGATGGGACGTACAATGGCCGTGCATGCAGAAAGCTCGTTCAGAGATGCGGATTGCAGAAGCACTTGGTCCTGCTTGCCGATCTCACGGCCCCGGATTGGCAATTGATCGCAGCTGCAGCTCGCAGTTAGTCATCGGTTCACCCTTGTGTGTTTAATTGCGCCCGCCCAAGGGTAATATCACGTTAGTATGTGCAAGGCCGGTTCAGGCAGTCTAATCAATCGATGCAACATCCGATTGAAAGATAGCGTTTCGAAGGAGGTGCTGCCATTTTGGTCCGCTACGCTGAGTCGTCTTCGCACCTATCTGCCTTGCACTCGTAAACTGCGTCTTCGTGTTGGGAGTAAATTGCCCAAGGAAAGTTCACGGAAGGGTGGATAATCGAAACGAATTAGGCACGTAGACATCGAGCATCTGTGGTCAAAGATTCGAGTGATAGCTTCGGTGCTTGCGCAATCGATTGCATTTAGTGTGCCGACTCCTTCTCGTTATACAGTGTCCATGGCGTCGTCCGCATGTCCCAACACTTCCTCCATTTCGGCCTCCGTAGCCTCCAATCCTTCCGAGCTCATAAGCTTATTGTCTTTATCCTCGGCTGTAGATAAAGGTCAGTTTCCCATGTACTAGTGCATTGTATCCCTCCAGGGTATCCAAGTTCCGACTTACTTCTTGGCTCGACAAGGAGGTTTTCTTGAACCTCGCAGTCTGTAAGAACGGAACCATCACCAATCACGCTTCGCTTACCAAGGATACACTTGGTGAGCTTGCATCCTTTTCCGACAACCACACCATCCATCAGCAGACATTGCGACAGCTTGGCACCCTCCTGAATCTGACAGCCAGCGCCAATCACACACTCTTTGATAGACGTCTTTTCCTCCACAGTCACATTTTCAGCAATGAGACTGTCGGCCTTGGTGATGGTCGTCCTAGGTTTAACGCCCTCAGGATATGCGACCTTGCGAGGGTGCGCAAACGGAGAGGCAGCATCGGGTCCTGTCTCTTCCAACGAAGGAAGCTTGGCAAGCTGCAGAGAAATGGCGAGGAGAAGCTGCGCTGTATCGACACGGCGGATAATCGAACCGGCTTCCTGGGTTTTATTCGAATGAAGGTAGGCAATCATTGGGGGGACAGATTCTGAGGAGCTGCGTCTTGTTCTCCAGGACTCTTCACCAGAAGTCAGCGAAATACCCGACGCTTTGTAATCAGAACTTCCTCGGTCGCTGTCAGGGTTTGACTCTACATCATCCGCAGAGTCACCCTTGCAAGTCTCCATAATCTTCAGCTTTTCGGCCAGTCCTTCTTGCCAGCTGGCCTTGGCCCACCAGCCGACAACGTCCTCGCCTATGCTCTCGAATCTGTCGTTGGCCTGTATGAAATCCAGTACCCAGCGAGGGAAGATATAGATGTGGGCATCGCGATGTGTTGTCAGCATGCGGATGCGGGGATTGGCTCTCAAAAGGCCATGGCGAAGGGCCAGCGCTTTTCGATCTTCCATCCGATCGTTGAGTGCATCAGTGGGCATGGTTAATACCACGCGAGAAACATTGGCCAAGATCGAGCCTTTTGGGGGCATAGTCGCAGACTGGGGCAGCGTGGTTGTCGCAACGAAATCTGTCTCCTCTCCTTTTACCGTGACGTTATTCCTGGTCTCATACCAGACACCGATGCCACCGCTGTGGCGGCTTCGGCTGCCATTTGAGAAGCCCTTGGCGCCGAGGAGATCGGTGGCGCTGGCTGCTTTGACCATCCAGGCTTGCAAGAGCTGCTCGGCGCCAAATTCACAAACAAGATCGCAGGGCAGCACAATGAAGTCGCCGGTGATTAGGTTGCTAATCTCGGGTAGCCGTAGAATTTCGGCTGTGCCCGTCGTCTGTGTGAGATCTGCTGGGCAAACAATCTCTGGTCTAGGCATTGGCAGACCAGTGAGATGTGGGTTTGTGCCCATGGCAGCCTTCAGAGCTTTGGCCGCTGAAGGTGGGCAAATCAACGTGATTTCTGTTCTGGTGTCAGTTTGACCAGACTTTGAGTGGCTGTGAGTTATGATGTGTTGGGATCCTCTTGGCAGTACTCACTTGACACACCAGTCCGATAGCAGAGGTCGATGGGGTACCAGACCATTGGCCTATTGGCAATCGGTAGCAGCGCCTTGGGGTTCTCATCGGGGTTGGAGGTGAATGTCGGGAATGATGATCCCGGGCCGCAAAGAATCAGAGCTTGCAGCCCGGTAGAGGCGTTCGAGACGGAGTGCGGCATGGTAGAGGGCCAGTTGTGGGCAGACGAATAAGCTCGAATACGATGCGCACCGCAGCGGAGAGGCTCAAGTCGTCAGAATATAAAATCACCGTCTCTGAGAGCCTTTCTCGCCCTCGGATTGAAGCTGAATAGCTATGTCGCGTCTACAACCACACTGCACCAGTCGTCGTTTGAAGAGTCATAGCTAGGAATCAAATATTCACCCCACCAAGCAAGTCAGGTTTAAGATGTGGCGCATAGTGATGTGGCTGAAGCAAGCGCCACATCAACTGGCGGGTTCTAATCACGTGCGCTGTACTCCGTATGCGGCGCAGTTCTCCAGCCACCAGTCATTGCCGGCGTGTGGCTGCGCAGTGACGCGATTTACCGTGGTCCGTCATAGCCTCGGGCGGCAGCGCGTTGCTGGGAAGCGTCCTAGACTGCTCCACATTGTTGACATTGTTCAATCAACCCCCCAGCCACCATTTGTCCGCAGCCAAAACGGATGTCAACCCCACCGGCAGGATATATTGCTCCGTCTCTCAAGCATATGCGCATTCCAAGACATTTCCGTCGAATCAAGTGCGCCCGCTGTCAACTTTCTCGCTTCGCTCCGTTCCGCGACAAGGTCTAGAGCTTGCAAGGCTTGACCCGAACCCAATCCCGAAATTCGCATTCGTGGGCGATGCGACTTCTTCTTGGCTACAAAACATGCCTTCGCCCAATGACCGCCGGCGCGACGTCTGGAGCCACTGGGTTCCGCTCGTCGTCACCGTCACCATCGCCAGCGCAGGATTAGTCGCTTGGGCTTTCAGCCAGCGCAAGGAGGAGGACCACCCCAGCTTTGACCAGGAGCACGAGCATCTCGACTACGAAAACGCCGACTATGGCGACAACCCGCCGTACGGCGCAACCAACCGTGGCCCTGGCCCTCGTCCCGGCCCCGACTCCCAGTCGCGCTCGGGCTACGGCGCGCCCCCTCGACACGCAGACGATGCATATGGAACGCAGGCCGAGGCCAGCGGCTCCAACTGGGGCGCTAGAATGTCTGGTGCTTTGCGCCGGACCCCTAGCCCTCAGCAGTTCTTTGACTCGACCGGCAAGACCATCACCGCCGGTGTTGCGGCGGCAGGTGCCGCCATAGGCAAGACTCTGGCTTCTATCCGCGAAGAGGATAAGTACCCCGACGATAGTAGAGTCTGGTCTGAGGAAGCCGATGCCAAGAAAGACCGCGGTCCTGTCTCTGGTGATAGGCGCCGCCATACTGTTGCCGTCGTGGTATCCGCCGATAGCCCCTTGGGCCGCTTCGCAGACGATGATTCCCATGAGCATGCTGTAAGTACAAGTTGGCGCGACGACGGCGTGCAACACTAACTTTATTACAGTCCATCCTATCTCACATTCCTCGCCATAACGACTTCTCTCGCATCAAGCTCTATGTTCTCATCTACGCTCCCGATTTAAAAGATAATGCGTTGGACACTGCTACAAGTAACCTGCCGCCGCCGTCCCTGAGCTCGTCATTCTCTAACATTGGTCATGATCAAGCCCAAACGCCTGGTGAAGAGAGCAAGAACCCCATGTAAGTCGATCCATCCCGGCCCTCTTAACGCAAAGGCCTTTCAGCTAACTTTCCGCAAGTGCTTCTACCGAGAATGCCGCTTTCAACGCCACCTACTCGCAGGCTCTTGCCCTTGTCGACAAGGAGACCATGATTCTTCCTTTCACCACCCGCAACGGGCATGTTCACATTCTGCGACACCTGCAGCCAGATATCATCTATCTGCAAGAGTCGCTTAGTGGTGACAATGGCAGCATTATCACTAACATGCAGACATGGCTCCGCCACGATATTATGCTTGTTGTTGGTGCGGAGAGTGGCTCTGGGGGTCTCGCAGACAGTGAGTCGGAAGCTGAGCGTTCTACAAAGACACAGCAATGGTGGCAAAGACCGGATCGTGTTGGTCGCGGCAGGGGTGTCGTCGTCGTGGACAGCATGCGCGTGAACGACGACTGGGCTCGCCGCGTCAATGGTATTGAATAACTGATCTTGGTGGAATGAGATTCGTATATGGCTTATGTAGTTTTAGTTATTTAGCGCCGTGGGCATGTACACTGTTATGGCACGGTATGATGTGTAAATGTGAATACAAGCAGTTTCAGATATGACACTTGCTGCTGGTCAAAATGCGTGGCCAGCCTCTTCCGACGTGACCGACAAGTAGCTACCAGAGGTATCACTTCTTATCTGCGAGACGGTCAGAGTCATGAACAGAACCTATCACATGGCTCCAGCAGAGCACGTTGTAGAGTTAGCCATGCCATGCCGTAGAACTGCCATTGGTTAAACCTAGAGAGAGTTCCTGCACGCTAGAGACGTATATAGTTATGGCAAAGTCAACATACATATATTTACAGTTAGCTGTGCCAAATATACCAACTGCTGATGTATGTAGATGATTCACTTATCGTGAGAGGCTCCTCATCGCCTACTCTGTCTTTGTGCCTACCTGGACTAGCTGTCAACACAACCTACCGCATCAGCTGATTTACTACTCAGAGCTGTAAAAAATCTCATATTCTGACTTTTCAAGTAAAAAAAAAACGATTTTTAGGTTTGAGAAAATCTGCAAGCCACCGTCCACGGGCGCAGAATCCAAGGCTGATGATTTGTAGGGTATGGAAGTAGTCACGTGACGCTTCTGGCTGGCCGCGATCTCCCTCCCAAATCGACCTCATTACATTGGGGTAGGCGGCTCACTCCACACTCGCAGGACCGCCAACTTACGACTCTATTGGTTCTGCTGCGGCTCTTGACTCCTATCCAGATAAGGATCAGGAGATGCACGCTGGATTTTATTGACAGACGATTATTGCGCCGTCCCACACTCACTCGTTTTCTTCGCGACGGCATCCCCGAACACGACTAGCCGGCCCCTCCAACGACTTGCGACGACATATCGCGACGACGACAGGCATCGAATCTGTCAACCACTGCGTCGCAATTATCAATGTTAGCGTGTTGATTGAATAGACAGGCTACTACGATAGAGCTACGACGGGTGGACAGCAGTTTCGCCACGCTCAGAGCGCCGGCCGCGGTGCGCGCTTCGAGGAAACATGTCCCCGGCTACCGCGGTCGCTATACCAACCCCTCCGACGAAAGCAAAGAAACCATCGCCCATAGGCACCGGCGTCAACGGCGTTGCGCATCCTACGGCTTCATCATCACCATCCCTCGCAAACAAGAAGATGGCTGTGACGGCAAAGCCGCCTGCCAGCACCGCTGGCGGTGCAGCTGCGGTCCCCACAGTTCGGCCTGTCAATCGCGCACGTCGCGACGTAAACCCGCAAGCCCTCGGTAGACATTCGCGCAATAGTGCCGGCAAGCGCACTGGGTCGATGTCTGATGATGCTTCTGCTAATGGCGGAGGAACGCTTCCATATGGTAATTCCCTGCGCCTCTTCGGTTTTCCTTGCATTCGCGCGCTAATCATCGCGCAGTCGTATCCGATTCATATATCCTCTCGAAGCATGCCGGCAACCCACCCTCTCTCGTCGTGCATCTACACGCTACACATTTTCGATTCGATGGGCAGGATGGCATGTTTCCGTACAAGTCGCCCATGAAACTCTTCCTTGAGCACGTTCGAAGTCGCACTATTCCCCACGACCTCCTTGAGTACTTCATCCAAGCTAAAGTTCAGTTTTACGATGGTTGCCTCATCGTCCAACTTCACGATCACAAGTCAGCCGTGCAATCCAAGGATGTTGCGCGACCAACTTCTGCATCCTCCAAAACAGTACCAGCGTCGATTCATAACTACAACCAGTGGCTGACGCCATCACCTTACGTCCCCTATCCGCAGGAAGAACAGGGCGCAAGCGAGGACTCTCAGAAAGCAGAGGAAGAAACAAAGCCGACAGAAGGCGAAAAGTCGGAAGAAAATGGCCAAGAGGAGACAAAGCTCAAGGTTGCTGCCAAACCAAAGGTTTTCACTGTCGTCTTGCATCCGACCCCGGAGAGCTTACATATCGACCTCATGATCAAGGCTACAACCCCGAAAGGCATCCCAGAAACTTATGTACCACCACCAACACCCCTGTCGCTTGGGAACCCTCCTACCCCGACAGTCAATACGATGCCACCGCCTGCGAAACGCCAAAGAAGAGACAAGACTGAACTGGACGGATCTAATATCTACGTTGCTGAGGGGCAGATCTTACTCGCTACCATGCCATCATTAATATTAACCCCGACTAAGAATGTAGAAGAGATGATTGCCCTTCTCGAGGCCATGTCTCATCCCAAGCATGCCGAAGCACCACCGCAACCCAAGACGAGAAAGCGGACTATTGCCGAAGTTGCTGCAGACGAAGCCGCAGCCGCAGACCACGAGCGTTACATGCTCGTCCTGGACGAGCGCCTTTCATCTGGCATCGCTGGTGGCCAAGGCGCAAGTGGTGCAGACGGCGATGCTCAGAACGGGTCCGTTACCTTTGAGCCGCGCTTTGAGCGCTTCAAGGTTATCGAGGACATCAAGAGGCAACATGCGGAGAAGAAGGAGCAGGAAAGACTCAAACAACAAGAAACCGAACGCCGGCTACAGGAACAACGGCTCCAGCAGCAGAGAGAGCAACAAGCCGCAGCACAGCGAGCAGAAGCCGAGCGTGCCAGACAAGCTGCTGCGGCCAGGGAGAACCAACTCCGCCAAGCTGAGGCACAGCGTCAAGCCTTGGCCGCCCGACAGGCACAGGCGCAGGCTGCACAGGCACAGGCACAGGCACAGGCGCAGGCGCAGGCGCACGCTCAAGCACAGGCACAAGCCCAGGCGCAGCAAGCTGCCCAGGCACAAGCGCAAGCACAGCAAGCGGCACAGGCGCAGCAAGCGGCACAAATGGCCCAGCGCAATAGCCAAAATGCCATGGTACCAAATGGCGCTGCCGGTAACGCTGGCATGCAAAATGGCATGCATGGCTCTGCTCAGGCTAGATTCCCGTCGCAAATATCACAAGCTCAAGCAGCATCCTCACCCGTCGTACGACAGGGCACACCGCAAAATATGTCATCGCCAATGGTTGGAAGCGCGCCCATGCAACATTCCAATTCTGGCGCCGCTGGAAGCCCGCCACGGCCTCCCTCAGTCGTCCAGAATCCCATGTCTGCCCCCATGGCACATAACATGTCTGCTAGAGGCAGTCAGCAGAGTCACGCCTCAGGTACTCCGCGCATGCCCAATGCGACTCCAAACATGGCGCATGCTACGCCGATTAATAGACAAGCCATGGCCTCGACTCCTCGCATGACGCAGGCCAGCCCGCCGCCCAATATGATGGCGCAAGGCTCACAGATGGGTGGTAACATGGGTGGCAACATGGGCATGCCTAATAATCACGGCATGAGCCCCCAGAACCCAATGCTTGCCCAACAAATGGCAGTTCAGCAGAGACTGATGCAGCAGCAGCTTGCGATGCAGAATGGCGGAATGACTGCTATGAATGGTCAGCCCATGACACAGCAGCAACAGCAGCAATTGATCCAGGCGATACAGCGTCAAGCGCATCTGCAACAACAGCAGCAACAACAGCAAGGTGGAATGCTGACTCCCCAGCAGCAACAGCAGCAAGCCATATATCAACAACAGCTGCAAAACCTGCAGGGAGGCCAGCTGCGCCAAATGACACCGCAACTCCAGCAACAGCTTTCGCAGATGGCTAGGATGGGTCAGCTGGGCCAGATGGGCAACGCGATGCAGAGGCAGATGAGCGGTCAAGTCATGAACGGTAACGCCGCGAATATGCAAGCCATGGCCGCCATGCAACAACAAATGCAACAGCACCAAGCGCAGCAACCACAGGGCCAGCAAGGGCCCATGCAGTTTGCGCAGGCCCAGAATCCTCAGCAGCAGCAGCAGCAGCAGCAGATGCAGATGCAGCTCAATAATCACGCCAAAGTCATCTTCCAGAGAATGGTCGCAGCAGCTGCGCCAAAGTACGGTGGCCCGGAGCACATACCACAGGAAGCCATGAACAAGATGAAGCAAATTTCATTCAATCAGGCGTCTCAGCAATTCCAACAGCAATTCATGCAGAGGAGAGCCCAGCAGCAGCAGCAGCAGCAGCAGCTTATGATGCAGCATCAGCAGCAGCAGTCTATGCAAGGCATGGGCGGTATGATGGGTCCGCAGGGGATGTAAGCGGTCGTGTTTTTTTCTGTTTCTTTTTTTGTATTTTGAAGATTTTCGAAGATTGGATACGGAGCAACAACAGGGGTCATTCACGAATTGGATCCGGTCATTATTCGGTGGTACGGAGCAAGGAGTTTGTTCATGTTGGTTTTTTCATTGTTGTTGGCTTCTTTGTTTATCAACGCGAGCATGGTGTGTATTTGGGCATGGTTTCCTAATACCCTACGGAAGGAATTGTGTTTACGCTTTATTGTTTCGTTTTTGAAGTCCTGATGCATATACTTGTTCAGGAGTGAGCAGTATGTTTAGTTTAGCGTCACAGCTGCGCTTGTGTATCAATTATGAGCGAAATTTCAAAATTGGCAAATGATGTGATTGTGGAGCTCAAGGCAAGACATGTTGATTATTCTGTGCGGTGTTGAATGTAATTCTATTCCTTCACCTTGCTAGTCGTGGGTTGGGTGTAAGCTTGCAGATGTGGAGGATTACAAGATATGGACGTCGCGGAATCTCCTGTGACAGAGGAAGACGACAGAAAAATCGATCGAGACGACGATTTTTTTGCCCCTCATCGATGAACCCAATTGCTTACTTGAGTTTAGTCTAATAAATGTGTAAAACCTGATTGAAGCCTGCATGAATTGCTGTGGTGCCCAAGAACCAGAAGTGGGTCACGTGTAGTAGCACAGATTACGACATGGGACAGAAGATGGAAGCTGGTCACGTCGCATCATCCTGGCAACCTAAAGCCTCCGATTCGGGACATCTGCGAGCGCTGCAAGCTGGTGCATCCATTCTTTTGTGACATTTCATTATCTCAGCTTTTGTGCTGCTCTGCGCCCCTTTGACCACATCCGAGTCGAAACTCAAGAGAGGCGTTCCCCACGACAAGCTTTACGCAGCTGTTGCTTGCTAAGCACCAATCTTGACGATGCGTTCCGACATTCTGGTGACGGCACTTTTCGGAGCATCGTCGGCGTCGGCGATGCTGGACTGCAAAAAAATCGTTGCCAGCGAGCACGAGTTTGATCTTTCAAAGCTCACGGGCCCGCACTCGGTCGTCACTTCGCGCCTAGAGCCCATCACTGGGCTTTACCACAACCGGACGTACACGCTCGACGTATGCGGAAACTTGAAGAAGAGCGGCGATGCGAAGAAGACTGAGGAGTGTCCCAACGGCACGCGAGGTACGCAACAGTGATGACACTGCTGGGGGGGGGGGATTGTGAGGTGGCGCAATTGCAGTCGCTGACGTGGAGTGTTTAGTGTGTGCAATCAAGCGAGTCATTGGCGATGACTCGGACCAGATTACCGAAGTCATCCCCATCGCGGGCTCGTTGGAGAACCACGGCGGTACCGCGTTCGACTACGAGGTGACACGGCTAAAGACGAGCGACTCCAACGCCGACTCGAAAAAGGAAGGCCTGCGACTGGTGCTCAAGGGCGGCCGACACGAGAAGCGCGATCAAAGAGCGGTCATTGAGTTCCTGTGCGACCGCAATCAGACGGGCTTGGAGGGCGAGTGGGAAGCAGAGGACAAGTACGAGAGCAGCGCCAAGCGCAAGCGCGACGACAAGGAGGACGATGGGAAGGATGGCAGCAATGAAGAGGTGGAGCACCAGCTGAAGAAGGATGATGCAGCTCTGATCTGGGAGAGCTACGGCGCCGAAAAGGATGCAGACATTCTGCGCCTGACGTGGCACACCAAGTACGCCTGCGAGAAGCGTGACGACAATGATGTCAAGGATCCAGAGGAGCCTCCCAAAAGCGGCAGCTGGGGTTTCTTTACCTGGCTGATTATCATGTGAGTGCCACTACGCCACAGTCGACGGATGGAAAGCTGACTGGATATATAGCGGCTTCCTCGGGACGGCGGCGTACCTCATCTTTGGAACATGGCTCAACTACAACCGGTACGGAGCTCGCGGCTGGGACCTCCTCCCGCACGGCGACATGATTAGGGACATTCCCTACCTGCTCAAGGACTGGGTGCGGCGCGTGCTCAACACGGTGCAGGGCGCGGGGAGCCGGGGTGGCTACAGCGCGGTTTGAGAAGTGCCGCTGGACGAGTACCGAGGCGACTAAACGCAACAACCGAAGAGTGCCATGAATAACGTATGATCATTACGCAAAACAACGCGCACCTGCTCCTGTCGTGGAGGGGGGGAATTCTTGTCCGTCAGTCTTGCGAGTCTCTCTGCGCTGCGTTTGCTGAAATCCTTTTTTTCTTATTCTTTCGCGGGCCTTTGCGCAAGGACGGACAAGAGCGCCGTGTACAGATAATCAATGTTATAGTATATTCATTATCGTGAATTATCATTATCAATGTGACATACTCCTGGAAGTACGTCTATCATGGGCAGTCGCATAGCGAGGATCCGTAAAATGCCCCGATATATACACCCCCGGGCCGCCATGGCGGCGAATTCTACTCTGACAATGGTGCTTATGCCATCCGGCAGCAAGCAAAAGCCCGGACTGCAAAGTAATTCTAGCACAAATGAAAATGTCTGTAAAAGAGTATTCTGACATTTGCTATAGGTGGAATGTATTAACAGTGGTGATGCAAGCGATTGCTCATGCGACCACTAGATCGATGTTGCGTTTTTGTTGATGGTTGACTGGGGTTTAAAGCATCATGTTTGCTATTTGAAGACGAAAGACAATGGGCCCGTGTTTGATGGATGGAGCAGTGGCGAGCAAGCGAGCGAGCGAAAGCGCTCCAGAGGCTACTCATGTTTCGTATATGATGGCCTTTTTTCTTTGCTCTTCTCTCATTCTCTCATCAGGGTCTCTCTCTCTATTTTCAGTCAGCCGTGCAGAGTTTAAGATGAATGCCCGGGCTTCGAGTACAACGATATTCGTAGCGATTTGCCCTTTCCCCAGCGCTACGCAACCCCTGTGAACGTTGGAAATTTGATACAGGCCAACTTTTGTCGAGTTTTCGTTATAAAGCCCTTACTATAAAAGAAAAAAGAGCGTAAAAAAAAACAACAACAACAACAACTAAATTTCTACATCATTATTCTCCAAGCCAAAAGACTCATGTCGTTGATCCCCCTCAGCCCCCCCAGTCCGGGACTTCTCAAAAGACGGCAGTCGGCCGACGCGGACGCACGCTGCTTGCTCCCCCGCCCGCTGGAGCGCGTGCGTGTAGGTACGTTAAATTCGCGCCCCGGGACCTGAAACCCCGACGCGGCAACGGCGTGTCGTCGGCGCGCAGGCGGTTCAATGTTATAATATGGAGAAGTAGCGTCGAGTTATTGTACATGGTATGTGTTGGCCGCGTGCGCGTGCGCGTGCGCGTTTTTTTTGCCAAGAGGTTGTTGTTGGCCTGGGGCAGTAGGTAAGCAGCAAGGGGTTTTGCGGGCGGCTGGAGGCGCAATTACAGCAATTACAGGGCCGCAGACGTCCGGATGCGGTAGGACATCCGCTGTCGTGGGGGAGAGAGGGGGGGGGGGCAGATCATGTAAGCTGGGAGAGCTATACAGCCTATACATGACTGCACGGCGATGATGACAGCAACATAAAACCTAATAATTACAGTACATTCAAGGACAAACCCGCCATTTATAATGGCATGCGCATGTACACGTAAACACGTAAATGATGATTGACAGAGATTCTTACTGCATCACCTCCCAAAGCTGCATGCCTACCTCCACTTTCAACCCCAAGAATTCCGTTTCCGACCCCGGATTCCATCTTCTCCCCACCATGTCCAACGTAACGTGGGAGTTTTGCGTAGAGAGCTGTCACCCACGCTAGACAACAGGGCCTTCATTTTTTTGGAATAGATGATTATCCAGACTGGCTGCGCTTGGCATACGCCACGTCATCAATTCATCAACACTAGCTTTACGCTACATAAATAATCCTAAAAACAAAATAAATTAACCAACCGCTTGCCGTCACCATACTCCATATCAGACCAGTCTGGCCATAACTTGCCCATCCATTATCCAGCGCCATCTTCCAACTTCGTTAAAACGTTCTTATGCCACCCCAAGAATCTCATTGGCATTGTCATTGTCAGATTGACGGTAGACCCAATACTTCTCTCTATTGCGCAGGTAAATGTAAACCGTCATACTCAAGTTCCATATCAACAAGCATGGGGGCCGCGCCAAAGTCGTCAAGGCCCACGATTGGCGCAAAGGCGTTCTGACTGGGCGGCACACGGCGGCGTCTGCTGAACCACCATTTTGCTGGATATTCCTGCTCGACACACTGGGGCTCAACAAAAAACATAAACACCTCCATCGTGTGGATCCAGACGCTGCGGGCAGGCGACATGTGCGGCTTCTTGTGGCGCCACAGCTTGTACTCGCACAAGAGCATGGCGTTGCCAATTATGTTGATGCCACGGCATACGAGGTTGAATATGATAAAGACAATCATGGCCATCTCGTACGAGTCCATGACGCGGTGCGGTACGCGGCGGCTATTGATGCGAAAGAGCTCGAGGAGCGGTGGAAGCCACGAGGCAAAGATGAGGCTTTCGAGGAGCAGCGCAAAGTGGTATGTTCGCATAATGGTGCCGCGGAGGGAATTGAGGCAAAAGTTCCAGAGCGTCACGATGAATCCGGCCTATTCACTTGGTTAACACGATAGCATGACACGCGCAAGGGCACTTACCACGACTACACCAACCACCCACATAGCGCGCGATCCAAAGTAATGCCAGCATAAGCCCGAAGCGATAAAAACCACCACCCACTGGCCCAAACCAATCACATAATAGAGAAACACAATCTTTGTGTAACGCTTGAAGCACTTGGTATGAAACTCAGGCTGGTTCCAGGCAGGCTGTCTGGTAACAGGTCTCCCACACCAGCGACAGACGAAAACGGCAGTATTGTCGGCCATGAGATACTTGATTCCGACATCAAAGCCTTTTCCCTCCCAGACGCAATCAATGCAGCGGCTGGATAGGGGGAAGCGCGGGTCATGTTCATCGGTGCTAACGAGCGCATCGCCGCCCTCCCAGTATTGCTCGAGGCAGATGCGGCAGGTGTAGCGAATGTGATGGCGGAAATGGGGTCTGAGCAGGGAGCGAACGAGCTTGGGGCTCAAGTTGGAGAGGAAGAAACGGCTGCTCCGACGCAGGCGCTCAAGGTCACCAAAGTCGAGGTACGAGAGAATTTTGAACTGCAGCTCGGGTGGGAGGGCCACGAAGTGGTCGAGGAGCTGTTTCTTAGTCTGCTTCGGAGCAGTGTGGGATAGGCTGCCACTGCTGCCGACGCCGACAGTCTTGGTGAGGGCGCCGAGCTTGGCGAGCTTGCGCGGCTTGATGCTAGTGTCCTCGGCGCTTGCATCTCCGAGGAAGCCATTCTGTGCAAGATGAGTTGTCTCGGGCTGGCGAGGAAGTTCCTGGAGCTCTGCTGCTGTGCCATTGCTGGTGTTGTGTTGCAGCGGTGGTGACGCATCGTGGTGGCCTTGGGTGGTGCCGGCGGGGCTACGTCTGGCGACGACTGTGTAAATCTTATACAAATGCTCCATGGCTTCGCGCTTCTAAGTGTAATGTGTAATTTGCTGCTTGATTTTCCGCTTTCATCTCATGTCCACGGCAGCTCGTCGGGGAGCGTCTGTCGCTGAGGCGGATATAGGTTGTTTGCCCGTCGGCCGGGTATGATGATCAAGACGGGAGGTCCTAGTTGGTGCGCATCAATCACCAACCATTGGCGAAGCAAATTCATTCGCTCTTTTCTGGATCAGGAATGACTTCTATAGGGCTGCGCCCGCGCGTCCAAAGTGCTAAAATACACGTGGTGTTGAGTCAATAGCAGAATGTGGTGGCACAAGTCGTTGCCCCTCAGCCGCCCAAGCTGGAAGCTCCAAGCCACTCAGGTATCCTTTTGCCACCCGAGATGGCGCCCCAGGACGAAACACGGCCGTTGCCGTAGACGACGGAGATGTCTGGCTGTGCGGCGAGGGTTTTGTGTGTCCACGGAGATGACGAGCAACGCGGTGGTCTTTTATCCGAGCCGCGATGTCGTTCGTGATTTGGCTGCGTTGCAAGGTGGTAGCGAGGCAGTCAAGGTGAATGGCACGGCACGGAAAGGCCAAGGATGCGACCCAGTGTACAAAGGCCAGGCACGGCACAAAGTACGACCTTGATGTTGGGTTTAAGATGTTGAGCTGATGATGAAGAAGGATGGTGCCAAAAAAAGTCAGCACAGCCTCGTGGCAGGCAGTTAAAGTTTGGATCGCGCCCGCTCAAAACAAGTGGCGTGGCAGCGCCCGACAATTCCCTTTCTCAGTCACCTTTGTCAATAACAAGGTGAAAATATATCAAAACTAATTCAATACGGCTAAATGACCCAACTTTTTGTCCCTCAATTTATAGAGCCAGTGGTGGCATTTTGGGAGACATTCTCTGAGTAGTTATGTCCAGGCACCGGCCCTGTTCTTCATACATACGTAATGGATAGAGCAGCCGGGCCAACCATTGTCATTTGGCGCCAACGAGATTGTCAAAATATACAGAAAAAGAACAGATTATACCACCAATGGCCTCTATTTTCCCCTTAATTTTAGAGTCTGTCCTAGGCCTGTTGGGGACACTGGTAAATTCTTGGTTGTTGATGGTGCAAGTGGCTTATCGCTTCCTGCGCCACACCCACCAGCCCCATCTATTCCTCAAGGCCATTCCCTTCCCTTCCCATCCGTCCTGGCTTTCAATTTGCAGCATCACCTCTTCACTCATCAAACTAAATCATCATCATATTTCTCTAATTCTCTTTGTATATTCCTATCAGCACTGATTCTCACAATAAAAAAAACTCAAAAGCTATCCTATCTAATCGCCGCAAAATCTCGTCACAATGTCCGTCACTCATTCGGAGTCATCACAGCAATCTAGCCCCCTTGATCCCGAAATCATGACCTCGAAAAACAAAATTCTCATCACGCCGTCGGCCCATCCTTGACCAGCCTCCATTTCCTTTTTCTTTGCACCCCATTTTTGCTCTTCCTTTTTACCCCCCTCATTCATCCCGTCATCTTGACGTCCCGATGCACCAGCGACGTGCTCGTCACTCCCTCACCCTTGACCTCGCGCGTCGCCGCCTCGAGCTCATTTAGCATGCAGGCCGCTGCAATCACTCTAAAGCTCTGCATCCTCTCCTCCTTTCCGCCACCCGTTGCCCCCCCTCTCTTGCCCCTAAACCCCGTCTGCGCCGGCGCGTCCCCCTGCAGCAGCTCAATCTGAAAACACGCCGCCGCCATCTCCAGCGACTGCAGCCGCGCCGTGCTCACCGTCCCGTCCCCGTCCGCCGTCGCATACACGGCGCTCCCACCACCACCGCCGCCGCCGCCGCCGCCGCCATCATACCACCCACCACCCCGCGCTTCTGGGTTCCGGATCAGCTTGACTATCCAGCTCATCAGTCGGTCCATTTCCTCCTTGAGCTTTATCGACAAATCTCGCTGCTGCCGCGACTGCGATCCCGTCTTGTTAACAATATCCCCGCAAAACGCCTCCGTCTCGCTAATGGCCGTCCGCGGATTGTGCGAAAACTGCTGCATGTTCTCGTACAAACCCGTCTCGTAGATGCGCCGCACCTTGCGCGCCTCGTCCACTCGGCCCCGCCAGTCCAGCCGGATGCCCAGCGCGACGAGGCCCGCCTCCATGATGCGCTGCACCGGCTCCCACACCGATGCCGCCGCCCCGCCGCCGCCGCTGCTGCTTTTCTTAGTGCCACCCGTCACCCGCGCCCACAGATTCTTCTCATCAATCGCCCTGTACAGCTGTCCCAAAATCTTTTCCGACTTGTGGTACCGGTACTTTGGCCGGCCGAACCCGTCATCGCCCTCGTCCTCCTCCTCGTCCACCTCGACAAACGCAATCTCGCCTAGGTCATAAGTCGTCGTCGGCGGCGCCGGCGCCGTGAAATCCGGCTTCGTCTTGGGCTGCCGCGGAATCTCATTAATGAGCGGCGGGGTGCCCGTCTTGGAGTAATCCACGGCCGTCGAGTGCAGCTCGGCGAGCTTGATACACGTCGGGTCGTCGGTGCCCGCGGGCTGAATGTCGGCGTACATGAGATGCCGGTTGGCAATCAGCCCCAGCACGTCTGTGCGCATAAACTCGATGAAGAAGCTGGCAATGTCGTCGCGCGTCACGTCGCGGTCCAGTGGCTGCGGCTTGTTACGCGGGTAGCTGGCGGGCGCAAAGACGCTGCGCGGCAGCGCGCCCGCGTCCCAGATGACGTTGTACTTGTCGCCGTCGAGGTCCCCGCCGCTCAGCTGACTCGGCAGGTCGCGGCCGCCGCGCTGGCTAAAGACGATGCAGTTGCGAAGCGCCCGCAGCGGGTGCTTCTCGGGCGGCGTCACCATCTTGGCCAGCTGGATATCGCCCGGATGCAGCGCCGGCGACCGCGTCACGACAACGGGGCCGTCGACGAGCGAGCCCTCGATGCCGTCTTTGCGGCCCGGCGCCCGTCGGTCGTAGTGAATGTAAATCTCGCCCTCTTTTAGAAACCCCGTCTCGTCCATGACGCCAAATAACGTCACACCCTTCTCGATGGGGATGCGCGCCTTGTGCTTGAGCAGCCGCAGCTCCCGCAGAACCACGTACTCGACGACGCCCTTGAGAAACGGGTCCCCCCGGTAGTCGATGCCGTGCGCGTGCAGCCGCCGGATGAAGCGCGGCAGGCGGATGCTGGATCCGACGCCCTGGTACTCGAGAAACGTGCACGTGTTGGCTGCCGTCGCCGTCACGCCGCGCAGCGTCTCGAGCGCCTTGGCCTGCATGGCCCGGAACCAGGTCCGGTTCGTGCCCATGTCCTCGAGGATCTTGATCATCTGCCGATTGAGCACCAGCCGCAGTGGCCGGGCGGCGACCTCGCAGATGCCAATCTCGACAAAGTCTCGGCTGGGAAATTTCATCATGGACTCGGCGCGGATGCAAATCTGCTTTCCCAGCAGTCGGGGGTCCAGGGACAGCATGCCCTTGATGCCGGCGACGCGAATCTGTACGCACGTCGGCGAGCCCAGGTTGAGCGGCAGCACGTCCCAAAACTCCTCGAGCGCGCCCTGCGAGATGGTTCCGACGCCGTCGCTAAAGACACGCGAGTCGTCGACACTGCTGCGCACGTCTTCAATGTAACTGATGACGATGCTGCTGCCGCGCAGCGACACGGCGTAGGGCGTCTCGGAAAAGGCCTGGCCGATGCGGGCGGCGCACTTTGCCGGGATGCGAATCTCGCGGAAGTCGCCGAGCGAGTTGAGCACCGTGGCGTAGTCTTGCCTCCCCATGCGGTTATCAACAAACGGCGCCATGAACCAGGCCGAGTGCGAGCGCAAGCTCGAGTGCGAGAAGCCGAGAAATGAGAAGCGGCGGCCGGCGACCTCGATGCCCTGCTTCATGACGCTGCGGTAGTGGTCGTAGACGTAGTCGTTGGACACGCGATGATTGAAGCTGAGGTCGGAGCCGTCCTCGTCAGTGAAGGTGACGCGCAGAAAGTAATCTGTGCGGTCGTGAAACATGCGCAGCACACGGTTCTTGGACTCGGGGTCGGGGCCGCCCAGGATGACACGCGTCGGCGTCACCATGGCCTTGAGCACCCAAGCCTGCTGCTTGGAGATGCTGTCGCCGAGGCGGCCGCTCGTGCCGCCGCCACTACTGCTACTGCCGTTACTGCTACTAATACGCGCGGGGTCGTCGCCGCGCACCATGCCGCTCTCAATGTCCATGACACAGTTGAGCAGCTCAAACGGGTCGAGCTCGTTGGCCTTGACGCCGGGCGTCGGGTAGGGAATGTCGTTGAAGAGGCGCTTAAACGAGTCTACCGAAAACGGCCTCGGGCGTCCCTCCATCTCGGCCTCCATGGCCAGCCTTTCCATAATATCCAGCAGCGTCGTCGCCGGCTTTGGATGCAGGTAGTTGTTCCAGACCATCTTGTGGACCTGAAAGAGAATGGGAAAGGGTAGCAGCAGCGGGTTGTTTCCGAGGATGCTAATCTTGCGGTGGAAGTCCTGCAGGCAGCCGAGGTACTCGTGGCCGCTGGCACGGGGGTCGCGGTCGACGCGCAGCGTGTGGCGGCTGACGGACACGTCGTGGTGCTCCTTGACGGCGGCAAAGACGCGGGCGACGTCGTCGTCGGCGATTTGGAAGCGGTAGACGAGACAGTGGGCGACGTACTTGGACAGCTCGGGCCAGCCGCTCAGCATGGGCATGCGGCACCACTGGGTGCGCAGGTCCGGGTCGACGGTGTTGCGGGCGTAGAAGCGGGGGCACTCGTTGAGGATCATGGTGAAGGAGCGGTCGCCGAGGTCAAAGACGCAGTCTTCGACGGTGCCGTAGGAGATGTGCATCTGGTTGTGGGTGACGGTGGTGAAGATGCACGACTTGCGCTTGAACTGGGCGTGGCCGGCAGTGGTGCATTCAGTTTCGCGGGCAAACACGAGCGACTTGGTGGTGGCGGTGGCGGTGGTGTTTCCGTTGGTTGCTGCGGTGGTGTTTCCGTTGGCTGCTGCGGTGGTGGCCGGGTCAACGTAGACCATTTTGCCGCAGGCGATGCTGCTGATGCGTACAACTGTTGTAGGCGCCGCCGTTGAGGTTCTTACCGGCGCGGCGCGGCTCTCTCGCTGGTCCTTTTCGAGGGCGAGGTGGCTGAGGATTAGAGGATCCGGTTCCTTGGCGCTCTTTTCGGCGTAGACGTCTACGTGTAGTAGACATAGTTTGGATATTTCCGGACCCTTGCGTTGTTGTTGTTGCTGCTGCTGCTGCTGCTGCTGTTGTTGTTGTTGTTGTTGTTGTTGCTGTTGCTGCGCCTTGTTGCTGCTGCTGCTGCTGCTGCTGTTGCCGCTGCCAGTGTTTGCGGCCTCGGCGGCGGCTGCAGCGGCGGCGCGCGGCTGCGTCGGCGCAATGACTTTGCCGTGGCGCTCGAGAAAAGCGATGCCGTCCTCGCGCCGCAAAAAGGTGAGCCACGCCTGCATCTTCTTCTTGGGCTTGTCGCACGACCAGTCGTCGATGGCGAGACGCCTCATGAGCGGGAGGAGCTCATGACGGAGGCTGTCGTCGGCGAGGTCCTTGGGGACGCCGCGGAGAAAGACCTCCATTGGAGGGGGGGGGGAAGAGTGGTTGACCGCGAGGAAAGGGTGTCTTTTTGTCTTTTGCTCTTGGAAAAAAAAAAGGTATAGTGATGAAAAGGGATGAGAATGAAGAGGGAAAGACGGGAGGAAAAAAGGAGAATCAGAGAGAAGATTAAAAAAAAAAAAAAAAAAAAAAAAAAAAAAAAAAAAAAAA
>JAEIJG010000744.1:0-19692 GCA_037289395.1 Beauveria scarabaeidicola
AAGACTGGCTGCTCCTACTGGTTCACTGCGTGCGCACGACAAGGCTGAGGATACACCAACCTTTTCTCGTGTAAGCCGCCAGAGCTCGGACTTTACCAGTAGAGCTGCCTGCATAATGACCATCTCAACGTCTTGCAAGATGAAATAAAGAAGAAAAATTACAAGACAGTCAAAAAAGGTAAGAAAGAAATGAAGAAAAAAAAAAAACTGCACGGCATTTTGGTACTCCATCTTGTAGCCGCCGCCCCCAAGTTACAGGTCAGACCCCCAGGTTGGTTGGCTACGACGAGCCCCCCCCTCCTCCATCCCCCCCGACCTGGGCGCCTAAATCCAGTCCTATCAGCGTGCGCTGCACCACCCCCAATATCCCACGGGCTTTTTGTTTTTTCTTCCTTGTTCTGCGAGTCGAGGAGAAACAGAGAGAGGGAGAGAGAGAGAGGGAGAGGCACAAGAATCTCCACCGGCCGATGCTGCAAGTGAGATGGCCCGTCACACAGCCAGAAGCTTTGCCGCCGCCAAAAACCTCAAAACTGCCTCTGCTCCCACTCGCCCACCCCCTCCCACCTCCTCCCGGCCTTCTCTCCTCCTCGATTAGCTGGTCTCATCCGTTATATCTCTCGTGCCCGATTCTGCATCTTTTCATTCTTTGTCTTGAAAATCGATTTTTGGCAATTTTTTTTCTTTCTTCTACTTGTCTCATTGCCATAGTACACCAGAGCATTTTTAGTGACTGTGTCCTAACGCCCTGGTTCTCCATCTCTTGTTCCCTCTTTGGCTGCTTGCCACTTAGACGGAATCTCTGGCAACCAACCGAAAAGAAAATCACCCCAAAAAAAATCACACAACTTCACAATGATTGGTGAGTAGTCAACAATCATGACCTCTGCCCTTTCGTTACTTCAATTGTATTTCTAACCTTGCCCATTCTCCAGGCACCGACGACAAGAGGCGGCCTTTGGCGCTCAACCTCACGCCAGCCCGGTCTCTCACGGGCGGCTCGACAGACTCGGAGTCGTCGTCCCTCAAGCCGCCGCGCACCCCGCGCTTCGCCGAGGCCACCACGGTGCACTCGCCCGTCGACGAGGACCGCCGCGGCGCCGGTGCCGGCGCCCTTTCTGGCCGCTCACCCTTTGCCGACCCGGAAAAGGACCAGGACCAGATCCAGGCCGTCGGCTTCGGCTACATCAACGGCGGCGGCGGCGGCGGCGCCGACGACGAGGCCTCCTCGTCCATGCCGCCCAAATCGCCCCTCAAGAGCGCCATGAAGGCGCCCGGCACGCCCGCCCGCAAACTCGATAACCCCCTCAGCCCGACCTTTCGCGAGGAGGACATGCTGGAGAAGCGCGAGGCGTCGACCGAAGTCGAGCAGGCCCGCGATCTTGTAAGTAAAAAAAAAAAAAAAGAAAAAAAAAAACGGCCACTGCACCACTTTGCCGCTCTCCAGAGCAACAAACATATCGAATTCGTGCTAATTGTCTTTGTCCCCGTGTAGAAAATCAAAACCCGCGTCCGCATGGCCAAGTTTGCCCTCCGCGGCGTCAACTTTTCCTGCTCCCTCATCATCCTCGCCATGATCTCGTCCTCCTTCGCCATCTTCAACAGCACCAAGCACCTGCCCAGCCAGAGCAAGATGCCCTCGTGGGCGCAAAACACAAAGTCCTGGCCGCAGAAGCTCGTCCTCGGCATGTCGTGCGTCTCCCTCGGCGCCTGCGTCCTCGTCTTCCTCGCCTACTGCCGCGGCGGCCACCGCCGCGCCGAGCGCGTCGGCACCTACTACACCATGTTCGCCATTGGCTGGTTCATCATCAGCCTCGTCCTCTGGGTCGTCACCGCCGCCCTCTTCCAAAACTCCAAAAACAACTCGGGCAACAAGGACATGTGGGGGTGGTCCTGCGTCGACAACCAGCGCGCCCAAGTCTTTCACGAAAAGGTCGACTACGCCCTCGTGTGCCGCCTGCAGAACTGGAGCCTCATCTGCATGATTATCGAGATTGTCGTCGAGGTCATCTGCATCACGCTCTACTCCGTCGTCTTTTACCGCTACTACACCAAGCGCCGCCTCACAAAGTCCATGGACATGCGCGACCGCGCCCGCTCCGACCTCTACCTCGCCCAGCTGCGCTCCATGTCCGCCCCCAACACGCCCGGATTTGCTGCCGCTGGTGCCGCCGGAGCCGGAACCGGAGCCGGAGCCGCCGGCCCCAGGTCGCCCGCCCTCAGCAGCTACGCCATGTCGCCGCGCCACCCGCCCGCCGCCTACCAGAACATGGGCCCCGTCCCCGAGACCAGCCCCTTCACCCCCGGCGGCAACAACGTCGTCGTGCCTGATTCCCAGTTCAACAGCCCCTCGCCCGGCTTCAAGCTGCAGCCCCCGCCCGCCAAGGCGCCCTCGGCCACCCCCAAGCTCGGCCAGGGCGCCTTCACGCCAACCTCCACGGCGCCGGCCACACCCTCAGCGCCAGACTTTGCCCTTCCCGCGCAGCAGCAGCAGCATGCTCCCCAAGCGGCGCACGAACCCGTCTACGATGCTGTTCCCATCCCGGGAGCCTATGCTGACCAGGCTGTCAAGAGCCCGCCCGCTGACCAGCCAGTCTTTCGCTCAGCCTAAGGCGACATCTGGAAGGTGGTGCAACAACTGAAAAATCATTGAAAGCTTTTGGGAACCAGACAAAACTGCAGGAACAGTCAGACTTTAGTGTTGGGGGCCTTTTATACCATGTACGGCGTTTACTTGTTGCAAGCAGGGCAATTTTGCATGCTTTCCTTCTCTCTTCTCTTTTTGTAAATCGATTCTCGAACCTGGGTAGCAGATGACTTTGATGGATACGCAAACGACTGGGCTGTTGACAGAGCTTGGATGCCAGATGACGTCTCCTTTCTATTTCTAGTCTCTCCTTCCTCGTCTTACATAACACGGTACTCTCATGTACATTTAATACACATCATCGTGAATACATGCTCTCAATGTCTGTCAACTGTGCTGCCACATCACCTGGCCAAGGCAAAAGGGACTGCACATTTACAACTTTTTACAAACATGACACCGAGACAGTCACAGACCAAGAGAACAAAACTGTTTTAAAAGAGTATTTTGAAAGACAAAGGAAATCAGCCATTGCAATTAACTTTTTGGTAGTCCTCCCACACCTCTCAACTGATTAAGGTGCCAACAAGGAAGCTGCCAGAGACCTTGCTTTTCAATCTTCATTTTCATCCCCAACGAAGCCCAATATCTTCCATTGCCAGTGCTCATTCTTCCCTTCTATTTCATTTCTGTCCTCCGCATGCAAAAAGGTGTGGTAATTTTGATTGGTAGGACAAGTACTAAAATCGCCCCGCGTTCATAAGATAAAGACGTTGTGGTTTCGTAAAATGGGGCCGCGGGAGATTTCAAGTTGAGAAGAGGAAAAAGGAGAAATAGGACAAAAAAAAGTAATGCGGCCCCAGAGGAGGAGAAAAACAAGGCGGTTTTGTTGTAGGCCCCCTACTCTGCGCCCATTGTGTCTATCAGTCAAAGGGGGGGTTCTGCAGAAAGGGGGCTGGAAGCGCGACGGTGGTGCTTAGATGAGGTCAGCGACGTTCATGGGCATCTCCTCGATCTGAGTGCTGTAGAACTGCTCAATCTCACGCATCATACGGACGTCCTCAGCGGTGACGAAGTTGATGGAGACACCCTTACGACCGAAACGACCACCACGGCCGATGCGGTGGATGTAGTTCTCGCGGTTGGCGGGAAGATCGTAGTTGATGACCAGGGAAACCTGCTGGACATCGATACCACGGGCCAGAAGGTCAGTGGCAATCAGGACACGGGAAGAGCCAGAGCGGAACTCTTTCATGATCAGGTCACGCTGAGCCTGATCCATGTCACCGTGCATGGCCGAGACGGTGAAGTCACGGGCGGTGAGCTTGTCGGTGAGCCAGTCGACCTTTCTGCGCGTGTTGCAGAAGATGACGGCCTGGGTAATGGTGACAGTCTCGTACAGGTCAGAGAGGGTGTCGAGCTTCCACTCCTCCTTCTCAACAGCAATGTAGAACTGCTTGATACCCTCTAGGGTGAGTTCGTCCTTCTTAACCAGGATACGGACGGGGTCGCGCATGAAGCGGGTGGTGACCTCGAGGACGTCCTGGGGCATGGTGGCGGAGAGGAGGACAACCTGGGTAGACTGAGGAAGAAGCTGGAAGATGTCGTAGATCTGGTCGGTGAAACCGCGCTAAAGAAAAGTTAGTAGGAGTGTTCAAGAGCGACAAATAGTCTCAACATACAGAAAGCATCTCATCGGCCTCATCGAGAACGAACATCTTCATCGAGTCGGTCTTGAGGAAGCGACGCTGAATCATGTCGTGAACACGGCCGGGGGTACCGACGACGACCTGGGGACCGTCCTGGAGGGCCTTCATGTCATCACGGACAGAGGTACCACCAATACAGGCGTGGCACTCAATGTTCATGAAGTCACCGATGGCGACAACGACCTTCTGGATCTGCTGGGCCAGCTCACGAGTGGGAGCAAGGATAAGGGCCTGGCACTGCTTGACGGCAGGATCGATCTTCTGAAGGGTGGAGATGGAGAAGGTAGCCGTCTTGCCAGTACCAGACTGGGCCTGGGCAATGACATCGTGGCCCTTGATGACAGGCATGATAGCGCGCTGCTGGATAGCAGAGGGACGCTCAAAACCGTAGGCATAGACTGCAGAGAAGGCGGCTGGTTAGGACACAGCTAGCGATGGATGCGCAGTACCGCACAAGTCGGGAGAGGGTAGACTTACTACCACGGAGAAGCTCAGACTTGAGGTTCATGTCATCGAAGGAGTCAACAGTCTCATCGTAGTTGGACTCGATGTGTCCTGGTGAGAAACGAGTGTGTTAGCAATATTGTGCATTTTGCTGTTGGCGACAATGCATGGCGTTGGTTGAGCTATGCAGCACCAGTGCTATCGCGGCGCACACAAATCCATGGAGGGGAAAATTATGCAGTGGGCCTTCTGCGCAGCGCTCAGCGCGGCCCCCTGCCCAAACGATTTTTCCGCCCCGCGACAATTTGCGAGCGATGCGACTGGTTCGCGACATCAACGAAAATAATCAGGGATTCACTCACCCTCGGGAACATCCTCGAGTCCCTTATCGGTAGCCATGATTGCGGTTGGGGTAGGAAAAATCTAGATCAAGCGCAGCTCGACCTAGAGTGTAAAAGTTCGCGGGGTGGTTGCGGTTGGAAAAAAATCGCAGGCTTCTCACGAAGGAAGACTGCGGCCGGCGAAGTCGGTGAAGGAAGAGCGAAAAAGTGGTCGAGTAGATTCTAATGCTCTCGAAATCTACGAGAGTCTGAAAGAACCTAGGAAAAAAGCGTATTATACCTGGTGGTTGGTTGTTTGTAGAGGGGTGAGAGAGAGAAGAGAAAAAAAAAGCTGTCCGACTGAGGGGCGGTTTGGCGGACTTGTATTTTTTTTTCTCTGCCACCAGTACGTGACCAATCAATGTGGCGCGTGTGGGAGGAGTGGGGGCACGAGGTTAGGGTACCCTCTTGTTAGCGCATCGAGCCAGCAAAGAGCGAGGTACCGCGTCCTTTGGCAGACGAATAGCCATGCTGCAAGCCAGTGATGGGGAAACCGATTTTTTTCCCTTTCATGTTCTGTCCACTATTACCATGAAAGGCTCGATTCGACCCCAGGAACCCAGACGAACTGGCTCTTGGTGCTGCAGGCACTGTGACTCGGGTGGGTGTAGAGCCGTGCTAGGTACCTGCACGGCTGTGGGCTGTGCTCCCAAATGCCGAGTACTGATACCTCCCTACCTACTCTGTACATAGATACTGGTGGCGATAGCGATAACTGCCCACCAAAAAACTTTCTGCACACCACGCAACAGCCATCTGGGTGACTCGCCTTGTTCGCCTCATCTCATGCAGTCATTGCAGCTGTGGCTGACCATTTATGCCTCGCTCTCAGCCCGGCTGGCAACAAAAGAGGCAAATTCTGTGCCACAGAGTCGCAGGTAATTTAACCTACAACAATCTGTTTAGATGCCTCGGTCATACCTGAACGGGCTTGAGCAATGCCGTCCGCCATGCCACCAGAGCCTCCTTTGGCGCACAATATCACAAGTGAAACCAGAATTTGTGACTCAATATTGCCAGACTCTATTCCCGCACATCTTCTTAGAGTCAAACCACTCGGCAACTGTTAGTTGCTCGAGGGCAACGACGCTCGCCTTTGGGCAGGCACACTGGGTGGGCCACCCGATGAGATGATGATGCTACTGCTGGAGCAGCTCGAACTAGCTAGCCTGCAAGCTTTGAGTGCGTCATGTACATCTTTGCATGCGTTTCGCATTCTGATGAGCTTTGAATAGCTCTATTATTAAGCTCTGTTTGACCTCCTCTCGGGCTTGACAATACCGTCCGCAGAATTGCTCGCCACCCGAAACAGCTTAGAAGAATCAATTCCTAGATATCAAAGAACTAGCTCGAGCTTATTGAGATGCACCACATGAATGCTCATCACGGCGTAGAGAACCGGTTCCAACCACTGCAAGCTTAGAATGGGACGGAACTTGGCGGCACACCTTGCGCGGCATCATCAACCAACAAGAGGCCAAAGTGCTGCAGTCAAGTCTTTTCCGACGACGACCATCGACCATTTTCATGCAGCAATGTTCAACTTGAGCATTCTGCTAAAACATTTCCTACACGTAATCAAATACGGCATTTTAGCAACATGTCGTACGAGAACTTTGCTAGCAAGTGGGCAGAGGTTTCTTCTGTCCTGGAGATTCTACATGTCCCCAGCGGATGATGGCACCTGGTGGTGAATCTAGAGAGCGGAATCGTCCTCGCGCAAAATTTTCTCAAAGTCGCCGAGCCTGAGGATATTGCCCGAAGCGCTGGCCGTTCTGGGGAAATAGCCGAATCAAGTATCTCGATTCAAATGAGACGTGGCGTGTCCTTTCACTTCCTTGGAAGAGCGATCACACGCACAAGATCTGAAGATGTTGGAAAAGGCACTGGAGCTGCAGAGCCAGCTGGCAGGAAGAATAGGAGGCGAGAAGCAGTCTGGCGGCGGTGGAGTGTGTAGTTTCGAATTCGGCGGGAACGTGGACGAGATTCGATAGATGCTGCGACTTGTATGGCCAGGGACATATATCATTGTTCACTCACTGAGTCCATGGCTATGAACATAGCATGGTATGAACATACAAAGATGCGCTCAGAGGAAAACGGTGATGCAATTGCTGTGGTGGTGCGAAGCAGGCTAGTCGGTGCGCCACTGTAAATAGTGCGGAGAAGGTTGCAACAGCGTGCAGTAGGTACAGTAATGACATGTTTCTAATTGTTCGTCAAAACACGACAAAGGGTTGGAAAAGCAATCCTACAACGGCAAACTTGTGAGAAGACAAAGGGATGGGCCGAAAGCACCCCTGGAACTGCCGTCATGAATGCCTTTGGCGTGCTGTGTTGAGGCTTGCGTGCGTGCCGCGAACCCAGTTTATTTTGACGGCAAATCGGGCTGTTGCATAAATGATGATAAACTTGACCAGTAATTCCGAGCAGCAATGTACTAATATGGGGGTTTGGTGGTGATTTGCTCAGAGTTACCTTGGACCCACTGTACATGCCTCTTTGCTTGCTTGGCCCGAAAGCTCCCCATCGCCAGATTCCATCCTCCGCCGCCCTGACATCTCGCTTCAAACCAAACCATTCTGCTGTTGGGCCCGCGCTTCCGATTTACTGGGCCAGCTCTGCAGCTCCTCATTTTCAGAAGTGGCCGCACCAAGACGTCTCAAGCTTCCACTCCAGCCGGGCTCGCTGAATTCCTGCTGCTTCACCCCCCCGGCGTGACCTTCGTGAGGGGAGAACAGGTTGCGACGCAATGCCTGCTCGCCGCTCTTGACTTCTCTGAAATTTCCCTTAATCATTGTGCATCGTCCCGGACCCTATTCGCCACATTCTTTCCTGCGCCTCTTCAAAAAATTCAGCCTTCCGCTTCTCTTTCATTCTTCTGCTGCTCTTGACGCCCATCCCCGCATTTCCGCGTGGCTTCCTAGTACGTTCGCGAACCTCCCGGCCTTTGCCGCGCAATCGCGCCTGCACCTGTAACGTCAAACTGCGCCCACTTAGGCTAACAGGCGCAATCATAGCCTCGTTCTCCTCGTTAGTCTTCTTCCTAGCTTCAACTCTCTCTTTTTTTCTCAAGCGACTTCTGCTTCTCACGCACGCTCGAGACACACTATACCTTGAAGCTGGTCGCGTTGGAGATATCCCCGTTGGCGCAGCTTGGATCGAGTCGCCCCTACCGCCCACCATCGTCATGGTTTCCGACGAGCACTACGAACTGTGCTTGCCGATTTTGCAGGATACCACCCTCGAGGATGAGCATAAGACTGACAAGCTCGAGGAGCTTCTGAAGAAGAAGACCAACCTGACCGGCTCATCACTCGACAATGTGGTCCTCGACGCCCTTTGGCGATTTCGAGAGGGTACCGCCGTCTCAGCTTCACCACCTCCCATCCGCCAGTCTATCCTCCGACGCCCATCTCCTGCATCATGGCGTAATTCGGTCACACCTGTCTCGGGTTCTCCGCGTCTCGGCGTAAGCCCTCTTGCGCCTCCCGGCTTCGTACCCTCCACGTACCGATCGATATCATCCACGGCATCGCCCTTTTCATCCCCTCGAGCCTCGCCACGCTTGGCATTTGCGACACCTGCGATTCCCCATAGTCCAAACCTGAATGCCTACGAATTTGCTAGCGACGCCACTCCTGCTCCTGAGATACTCGGCGACTATCAGACCGAAAACGTGGAATGGCTTGTCAATGACGATGCTGCAAGCGTTTCGTCTGTCGGAACTTCGAGTGGTCTCAATGCTGCTGCCCCGGAATTTGCCTCATCTGTATCTGCACAGCAGCTTGACATGTCGCCCTACGACATGCTTCGATCGATCCTGGGCCACTCTCAAACCGATGATGAGATTGAAAATGCCCTTGCTTCCCACGGCTATGATCTGAGCGCCACTATTGCCTCCATCATGGAGGGCCAGGCGGCCGAGGGCAATTTCACTACTGACGACTCCAGGAATGTCCTGATTGGAAAATCTATAGCCTCAGATAGCCGTCCGGCTACGCCCACTTCAGCGCAAAAGGCTGGCGTCATTTGCAAGTTCTACATGTCGACTGGCCAGTGTCTCAGGGCCGACTGTCGCTTCAGTCACGATCTCAGCAATCACTTGTGCAAGTATGTAAAACGCAGCAGCAAGTAAGCTTCCTTGAATCAAGTACTAACATGGCTCTAGATACTGGGTCATGGGGAATTGCTTAGCTGGCGAGACCTGCATCTTTTCTCACGATCCTGCCAAGCTGGCGAGTAGACTGACCTTGGATGGCGCTAGTACTCCTCCCTCTCGGGGACACTCTGCCTTGCATCTGCAGGATCTGAACTCCTTCCCTTCTCTTAGCTCGGGAGCCTCGGATGGATATCACAGCGGAACCGCCACGCCCCCACCTGGTTTGCGGCCTTACCACGGCACAGACAGCCCTCGTTCGCGATCTCGTCCTAGTAGTCGCCAGCATGCGAAAGAGCTGCCAATGATCGCTCCCGCCTTGGACGACAATGAAGCATTCCCGACTCTCGGCTCAGCTTCGTTGAAGCAGGGAAAGAAGCATCACGGCAAAAGAGGCGGCCATGGCCATGCCCACAAAGAAGGTTTTGCTCCCAGCTCGCTTGCCGACATTGTCAGGACAGCACCTTCGCCCGTCCCCGGCAACTCGCCCAGCCTAGAATCCCGAAAGCTCAACGGAGCTGCGCCGTTGTTCAAGAATGGAGAAAATAGTGCCGCGGCTTTCGCGATTCCTAGCCCGAAGCATATTCCGTGGTTGGAGACTGGCGATCGCGCCAACAAGGCATACTTGAAGGCTCGCCAGGAAGCCATTAAGCACGGTGGACTACGGAACAAATTTCTTCAAAGGTTGGTAGGGCGGATAAAATGGCATGACATTGGTGCTAATCTATGTTGCAGTGCGGCGCAAGCGTGGAATCGCAACGATGCGCGAGCAGCCAAGGCTCTCAGTTTGCGTGGTCAGAGCGAAAACGACTTGATGCGACAAGCACACCGTGAAGCTGCTCGCGAGCTCTACGAAGAGCGCAACAAGCCCATTTCCGACATGGCCGAGATATATGTTGACCTTCACGGCCTGCATCCTGACGAAGCGGTAGAGTATCTAGAAAAGATACTGCTGGGTAATATCAAAGAATCCCGTCCCGTCTATGCCATCACCGGCACCGGAAATCACAGCAAGAATGGTAAAGACAAGGTTGGCAAGTCTATCAGGAATTTTCTCAACGAATGGAAATATGCCTATCGTGAATTTTCCGTTCCAGGAGACCGAAACAACATGGGAGGTATACTGGGCATAGATGCAAGAAGCTGGGATAAATCACTGGCTAGACAAGAGGACAAGTCGGTAGATATTCTGAGCCAGGGCGTGGAGATTGGCGACGGCAAAGTGAGACTCTTGGTTCGAGACGGCCCAAAGATGGCTACCAGCGCGAGACGATGACGCTAGATGTCATTAAATAGTAAAATTAGCTGCACTGCTAGCATTTAATATGGCTTGATTGAAGTGCTGAACTATGAGGCTAGACCACACGCACGGGACTGGCCTCGGTAGCATGTCGTCGGTACTCCGTAGCTTACCGAAAGTTGCCTAATTGGAAATCAAGCGGTGGAGAAGTGAAGGTTACGGAGTACGGAGTATGGAGTACGGAGTACTGCCGAAGGGTATGCTGTCGTAAAATGCACATCTTTGTACGCTTCAGCTGAAGCATCTTGTGCCATCGTCTACAGACTATCTATTGGCAGGCTGACGTCCTGAGACACCTAGTTAACATTCAGGGCGTATGCACGAATAGCGCCCGCCTCGGCAGTCTCGGCTCGCTGGCACAGCCTGGTGAGCCAAAAGGAGACTGGTGAGTCGTTTTCGTGGCAGCTGAGTTTACAATTTTGATTGAAGGAGCCCCTCCTGCTGCTACAAACTGCGCTTCGGCCAGCTAAACGCGGTATAGCGCCAATATTCGAAGCTACAGCCCCTAGTCGCCCGTACCTAGCCAGGCAATCTTGATTAATTGAATTTTGTTTGAATGGGCTCGCGAGTTGCCTTGAATCCCTCAATAAATAACACTACACTACTTTAAAACTTTTCTCTTTGTTAATCGGCTAACTAGCCACGTCCTCAAGAGTGAATGCATCACCGAAGTCAACCGACAGTCATCACATGACCTGCGCCCAACAAACACGAACACGCTCCGTCCATTGCCTCATATTCCAACAAAGGCGCTTCGTCGGCATGGATGCGCATTCAAAGTCACTAAGCATGCGTTTTTGGTCCCGCCGCGAGACTATTTTACGGCCAGTCCTTTGATCACCTGAAGACCTGCGCCTCTTCGGCTGCCATTTCCGCGACATCAACACGAGCCAGTTGCAAGGCTACCTATGTGGCCAACCCCCGTTTCGGATAGCTCTGCAGCCACGGACCACGATGTCCTCGCAGAAAAGAAGGCGTCAGTACTACAGAGGAGCTCCTCGCCGCTGATAAAACAGCGCGCCATAGAGACCATACTGGCCGACGGTAGGGTCTATCAACGTTGCGCGTAAGCCAGCTAGCCAGGTCGGCACGCGAGAAACCAGCATTAAAACTAAACACGACCATGGGTTCTAGAACATCACCACTACACATTAGGAAGCGCATCATTCAGAAGGCACCATACATGTTGCTTCGGCCAGTCGAGCAGCATCATCTGTGCAGTGACCTGCCCATGACCGGATACATCCTACCATTGCATCAAGCGCGCGCGGCGTGAAGGGAATATACGCAGGCAACGGCCAGGACACCCCGGTTACGAACACTACGAGAGTCCAGCACAGATCACGCCAGAGGAGTGGTCGGCGGATCCGTATGTGCTGTGCATACTGCTCTCCATTGCACAGCACCAGTACTGCCACAAGCAGGACGTACCGAGTATGTATCTCCACCAGAATGTGGCCACGCAGCGTGCTAATGCAATTAGGCTTGCCTCCTCGTCACGAATACACAATACCCTCGGGATATTTATCTCTTCGAAGCGAATATTGCAACCACTCTTTTAAATCAGCTAGACACCCCCGCATCGTCCCAAATCAGGCGACGCCGGTTATCATCAACCGCTTGAAGCTCAGTATCCAGCCGTGCGGGGACTTTTGGGCGCGCATCGTGGCCGCGCTGTCTAGACGACGGCAACACTCCGGGTGATGATGCATGGGGGGGCGTTGAGGGCGACGGAGGCTGCGACTAGCAAGCGACTATGCCAAACCGGTAAATCGTACACTCTTCGTCAATACCCCAGTTCAGCGACTTTCTTTTGACCTTGAAACGGGACACAGAAGCGAGCCGTACTAGAGGGGTCCATCAGCAGCCTCCCGGACGAAATTTTACTCGAGACGTTGGAAAACGTCGAGTTTGAAGACCTCGTGGCCTTTGCTCAGGCCTGGCCGCGCGTCCGCCAGCTGCTCCGAGACTACGACCTGATTCGCAGCCGCGAGCTGCAGTTCTTCACCACCAAGGACGGCTACAAGCAGGCCAGCGTCGGTGTCGGCATCGCCTTGACCCCGGCCGGGCTGGTTCCGCGCATCGACTCCGAGTTTGACCTGATATCCTGGGAGGCCTACGAGAAGCTGCGGGTGCGCGTTTCAGTGCACGGAATCCCCTACCAGTACTGGCTGCCGCTGCCCATTACCCGTGGGCACTGGCTACGCGTGCGCGACAAGGCGGGCGTGACGCTGCGACATTATGGCCGAGGCGAATACCATGATTGGCTCGTTCTTGCGCGGCCGGCGCAGCAAGCGGGACGTGCCGAATCTCGGGCATCTCCTGACAGTCATCGCCTGACAGCCATGCACATTAGCGACGTGCCCGTCACCGACGAGCTGCGCAAAGCCATCGTCACCGAGGCCATTACGCGCAACGTCGCGTGGCTCTTCGACGGCCGGGGCGCGGGCATGGCCGAGCTGGCCTCCCTGTAGGACGACGCCGTGTCGCACTACCGCCTCAAGAAGACGTTTGAGGGCAGCCGCACCTCGTACCGGCTCCTCATGTTCTCGGCGCGTCGCTCGTCCGCACCACTCGGGAGCCTCGGCACCATCGCTCGCGCAGGTCCGCGACGCACTCTTTGGGCGACACGGGGCGCCCCCCGAGGGTGCCGCGACCCGTCTCGCCGCCGAGGTGCGCCGGCTTCAGCGCATCGACGGGTTCCCGCCGTTCCTCGCCGAGATGGGCCTCCGGGCCAGCGAAATGGACAGGAAGGCGGCGCTGGACAAGGTTTGGGACGGCGGGTCGAGGTGGCAGTATAGCGCCTAGTTGGCGGAAGAGGCGGAAAAGAATGTGAGGGAGGGGAACTTGACGTTTTTCCCTGGGCGAAGGCGTTCGTAGGTAGTTTGAGGGACCTCTGATGGCTTAAAGCAAGCCATTTTTTGTATACAAAAACAGATTAAAACTTACAAGTATCTCTGTCCCTTGGGTTTCCAGAATATTCGTATGTTTTCCTTTACTCAATCTTCCTATCCTTCTTGCCTTTGTTAAAGATTCGTAACTACGCCACACTAAAAGTTAGTTACCTGGCACCCCATTCATCGACTCGGCCTCAAGTTTGTCGGGCAAATCGGAGTTGGTAAAACGGTGTCGTTTTTTCCCTCTCTTTAATTCTTATTAGTTGAGGGTCTGGCTTGTGGGCTGTCGTGAAGGAGGAAGTAGTAGCCATGGATAAAGAAGGTATGGCTGTTCTCGATTTGGACTAAAGAACCCCATGGCCTCTGGGGCGTGGTAGATGACATAGCGTCGACGGAAAGAAAATTTACTGAATGAAAATGATCACGTAATCTAGAAACTTAGGAAAGATAGGAGAGCCCGGGAGTCAAGGCACAAGACAGTTGTGTACGCGGAGTGCCTCCCACCTGAATCGTGATTCTTGCACTCTTCTGTCCAACCGATTAGAGTTGAGAAAGGCCACATTAGAAAGGCAGAAATCACGGAATGCAGATAATTGCTGGATGAAAGAATGTCTTTGATCCTGCTGTGATTACGTGATATCATGGATGGTTATAAAAGAATGTCTTTGATCCCGTTGTGATTACGTGATGTTATTGTATGTGAGCACAGAAGACGGTAAGGATTCCTTCCTACCTGCTAGACAGTCTTTCACATGCAAAATAGTACCTCTCAGCCGAACGAGGATCCAAGGGATATCCCTCGATTCTTATGTCTACATATATGCTGCTGCGATAGGACCATGTTATCAGTAATTGGCGGGCAAATCCGCGTCGGTCGTACAGTGGGTGGCAACATGTATTATATGTACCTTGTAGTTTCTGAAAACAAGCTAAACGACCCCCACCGTAGATCATGATGAGATCATGTCCAAGTAAGCACGTTGCTAGCGAACTGCGAACTGCTCTGGCCGAATACCGGGCCCTGCTGATCCCCGCGATAAGAGGGGGGCCTCTAGGGTGCAACAGAAAGAGTTGTCTATTCGTAGATTTACTTTCTGGAGTGCAGAGTGCGGAGGATGTGGATATAGCCGAGGGGTACTCCGTATAAGCCTTTGATAGCGGAGAGCCTATGCTGGGCCTAGACCCATGCATAACTTTCCTTTTCTGTACGGACTAGCCAGACGCCCCGGGTGTGCAGCATGATGTATCTAGGAGTTCCGCAGAGGGTTTCTGCCCATCACTTCCATCACTTCCATCTCAGCCTTTTTTGGATACATTATCAGTGAGGATCAATTTTGAAAGGTCAAGTCTGCAGCGTTCATCTTGATAGCTGCCGTTGAGCAAACTACACTCAGCAAGAAGCCAAGCAGCTTCGCCCTCAAAATGGCTACAACCTTGGACCCCGAAGACTACACTGTAGTTCCAATTCCATTTCTAAACGCCACCGTGGGCAAGTGAGTGATGCCGAATATGAGTACAGCAGTTGGTTTCAGGTTCTAATGTAAGCCTCTATTTACAGTGTCGAGCTGATGGTACGTGTTTGTTCGGCGACAAAAGCCCTAGTTCGATTTAGTAATTCTTTCTGATCAAGAGCTCCAGGCCAGAGTTACCGTCATCTTCGATGCACCGCTGTCCTTTGAGAAGCTTCACGCAGCCTGGATCACAGCTCTCCAGGTGCGGCCGATTATGCAAGCCCAAATGAAGAAATGCGACTCGGCACCGTCAGGTCTTGCATATCATGTGCTTACACCCGCTGGAATGACCAAGTACTTGGAGAAGCAGAATACTGTGCCAGAACATTTGCGAGACTTTTATTGTTTGGATGAGTCGCATCGATCCATTCGGACTTATTGCCCTGGTTTCGGTACCAGCCCGAAAGAGCCAAGCAAAGCTCACGGCGGTATTGTAATTAGTCAAGGCCCCGAGTTGATGGACCAAAAGCAATGTACAGCTTTCAATGCCGCCGAAAACTTTGATGAGATGCTTCACTGGGGCCGGCCACAAACAACGATTCAAGTCACACGTTTCAGTGACGCAACCATGATTACATTGTCAGTCAATCATGCGTTTGGGGATCTGGTGACAATAAAATCCTTTCTCAAAGCGTGGGAAGCTGCTCTCCATGGAAACATTGTTCAGCCTTATGAGCGGCCAGACGCGGATCCCTTCATGGGCTACGAGCCTGGTGGTGAGTTTGCAGCGCACAAGGCGCCCGGGAAGAGTCCCGCGCCACCGCCTGGCTGGCAAGTATACGGTATGCTCGACAAAGCGCGGTTTATGAAGAGACATCTTTGGGACTATTACGTCAAGCGACCAGAAAGTACCATTGAAGACAGGCGCATCTTCATTCCCAACGAGTTTGTGGAGGCGCTCGAGGACAGAGCGCGCTATGACTTGACCTTTGTGCAGAGGAGGCTTGACGAGCAGTCCGGAAACAAGGCGGATAGCAACAATGCCACGACGGCAAACAAGAGGAAACTGTACGTCAGTCGATCAGATGTGCTCTACGCCTGGCTGCTGAAGCATAGCCACGCTCACTTGCCCCCAGAGCAGGCGAGCACCGCATTGACAATCTCAAACGGTCGCTTCAGGCCGCCAGCAGGCCCCAAGATGGACCCAAAGAGCCTTGCAGAAAACGACCTGCTGTGCGGCGCCATGGCTATTGCTTTGCCCAGCCTCACAGCCGGGAAAGTCATGTCACTGCCGTTGGGCGAGTTGGCGCTTCACATTCGCAACGGCATCAAGGCCAACACCAGCCCGGAAAACATCAAGAAATGGCTCAACTTTCAATTCTACCACGCCCTGTGGAAGAGCCCGTCCGGGGAGCTTGCTGTCCCCTTTGAGCCAAATCACTTCATCACGGGCGTCACGGACTGGCGGGCGGTGCGCTTGGAGCAAGTTGACTTTACGCCAGCTCGACTGGATGGCAATAGCGCCACAGCAGTCTCGGTGTGTGCTATTGATGGTCACATGGTGGTGAATAGTTCACGCCGCGACTTTTACATTTGCTTGGGGGATGTGGATGGAGGTGTGTGGATTCTCGGCTACGCCAGCAAAGATCAATGGCAGGATCCTCGCAGCTTTGGCAAATACAATACTCTGCTACGAGAGCCAAAGAGTAAGTTGTAGCTGTTTTCATGAATTGCGTTACCAGGTATTAGGACATTATTTGTTAATTGATTTGAGATTTCTTCTTGTTTAATTGTTCTCTCTCCAACTGTCACTATAAACATAACCTACAGTTTCGCTGATGCATGTACGACTGAGCCAAGGTTGTACTGAACCTCTGCTATCAGCTTGGACATTGTGGCAGGCTCATGGTATTTGGAATCGAACCCCAGAGACAAAGTGAGGCGATCCCAGAGAGAAAACAGTCCAACCCAGGGGGACTCGTTAATTTGTCTCCCAGTGTGACGAAGATCATGCGTGTCAATATGAACGCCATTCGAGTCAAAAGCCCGCTTCAGGCCAATAACTCCCTGCGGGGAGAAGCCTGGAGGACAGGGCGCGGCAGGCGAACCGCTTGCCTCTGCAGCATGCATCCCGTTGATGGACCGCTGGGACGCAAACGACAAACTGGGCAAGGATAGGTGGTGAGGCGATGCCAGGTACGGCTGTAGCTGCTCTTTGATGACTCGTCCGATGGTGAGCACGCCATCTCGTGGCGAGCCCTGCAGCCAGCGTTTCTCAAGCGGGATCCAGAGGAAAATAGCGCTGGAGGCGCTGGCACAGGCCTTGTCTGTGTCTACCCATCGCCGGGCGTTGCGCGTCATGCCCAGCAGCGCGCCCTTTTCCCGACCCTGGGCGTAGAGGGAGTGGACGGCGAGAAGCGTCGCGGCCGCCGCTGCATACGTGATGCTCAGCTTTTGGCGACGAAGCTCGGCTAGCAGATTTTGCGATGTCTCCGGTGAGAATTGTAGATTCAAGCAGTGTGTCTCGTGTTGGCGAGTCTCATTGTCGGATCGGGGATACATCTTGATGGACTCTCCAATCTACGCATCTGAAGCCGTTAGCGATCAAGTACTAACTACTTTGCCGCTTTATCCAGAGGTACATGTAGAAGCCTTGTTCAACGTACGTGAGACTCGTATAGGTTTTCTTGCGCGAGTATATCGGCTATCGCTTGCTCTCTTTGCTCGGCATTTGGGCGATAACGAGCCTCGTAGAGGACCGCAGGATGAATAGGAAGTCGATCCACGACGCCGCGAAAGTCGACCTGCTTGACAGAGAGCAAAGCGTCTCCAGGAACCTTTGTCATTTGATCCAAGATTTCGTTCATAAAGACCGGGATACTGAATGCGTCGGAAACAACATGGCTGACATTCCACACGAGCGCATGCCGGCCCGTTGCCGACGGAGCAAGGACAAGATACAGCATGCTGCGTTTGCCCTTGGTAGCCAAGCGACGGCTGTAGGTATGCTTGGCCACCTCGGCAGAGCTCTGGTCTGCGACAACAACAAACGTGTCCTGCATCCAGACAGCGGCGTCGTCGTCGGAGCGAAGCATCGGGTAGGTCAGCGTCTGCGGAAGCTCGGTGCCTGTCGAGATCTCCACGGCTCCCTGAGGGAACCGCGAATGGCATACGAGCCAGGCGTTCCTCGCACGTCGGACGAGCTCCGGTACCGATGCTATGTTGCAAGTAAATGGCACTTCGATGGTGAGTTCTGTGTGGCCATCGCGGATATTCTGCGTGTAGGAAGCAGTTTGCTCCTCGCCGAGACAGACTCGCGACCAAGTGCCAACAGTGGTCTCGCGCCAGAGATGAGCAGGTTCAGTCTCTTGCACAACACTCATTGTATTTATCGAGTAAGAACAAGTTATTTTGTTATTTTGTTTTTTGTTTTTGGGGGGTTTTTTTTTTGGCGGAGAAAAAGAGCGAAAGAATGCTCTGCTATACAAGAAAGCGAAACCCCAGGAACTCTTCATCCATTCACTCACAATAAAATACCGGGGGCGTAGGTATAGTGAATTGAGGGCGTGGACGCAAGCAATTAGGTTTGGCCAAAACTTACAGCCTGCAAGCCGTTATCTACCAGTACATCCAGGGCTCTCAGCTCTTTGTGTCGGCCGAGACGAGTCTAGTCGAGAGAGGATTAGCATAAGTTTCCGCACCATCCATTTTCGGCAAGCCTACGAGATCTCTCCATCAGCACTGTTACTTTGGTCCGGGTCTCGGCCATGATGTCGCTTTTACTTATCTACATACTAGCTGGGATAAACTTTGTGTGGCGAATCAAGCGAGGGGGAGACGGAGTCACACTACAGGGCACGAGCTAAAGCAAAGACCTAGATGAATATGTATATAAGAGAAGAGAGGCTATCTAGGGAGAAAGAAGGTAGCGGCTAATAAGGGGTCTTAGCTAGCTAAGTCAGCAAGCCAGGACGTACCTACCTACTAATAACCCCTAGTATAAAAGAAGATATCGTCCGCAATATTAATTAATAGAAAGTTTAATCCCTTAATCCCTTAATCTCTTAAATATAATTCTAATATATTAATCTAATAATATAAGTCTAATAAGAAGTAAGTATTAATTTATTCTTAATTCTAATTCTAATTTTATTTAAAGTATTATAATTTTATTTAAAGTAAGTATTAATCTATTCTTAATTCTAATTCTAATTTTATTTACTATATATTACTAGCCTAAGTTATCTAGTTCCCTTAGGAGCCTTTATTAGTAGCTATAGCGGAGATCATTCTATTAGGAGATAGCTTATCTTAAGCTAAAGTATTATTAGAGGCTACTTTATTAGGAGATAGCTTATCCTAAGCTATATTAACTATATTAGTAAAATCTACCTTAGTATTAGGTTTATCCTAAGCTATATTAGTAGAAACTACTTTATTAGAGGGTAGCTAATCCTAAGCTATATTAGCGGACTTTATCTTAGTAGGTTTATTCTAAGCTATATTAGTAGAAGCTATTTTATTAGGAGGCGGCTTATCCTAAGCTATATTAGTGGAATCTACTTTAGTAGGTTTATCCTAAGCTAAAGTATTAGTAAAGGTTACTTTATTAGGGGTAGTGTCCTTAACCTATAGCTTCTTATTATAAGCTTTATTATAGAAGTTAGTGCTATTATTATTAATTATAAGCTTCCTATTAATAGCTTTATCTTTCTAATTCTTTATATAAATAATAATAGTAGCGCTTAGTATATTACGCTTAATAGAG
>JAEIJG010000745.1:0-19688 GCA_037289395.1 Beauveria scarabaeidicola
AGGATTATTTTATAAAAATACTAGATAATTATCTATAATACCCTTAATTTTTTATATCTTTTTTTATATTATAGTAATAATTATATATAATCTAAGAATATATGTGTAAAAAAGTGGCCATAGGGCTATAGTGGCCACCTAGCCCTGTAGCACCTAATAGTGAATGCGGTGGGTGTGTGGCACGTGTAACCACTAGATAAAAGGCTAACCACGACCTATGAGGCCGCGGCGTATTTAGTGCTATAACCTAGGTCTAACAATCTACGTAAAGTCCTTTTTACCTACTTTTATTATTTCTATAGAACTTAACTAGTTACTAGTTATGTTGAAAGTAGGTCAAAGTTACAAGCTAAGTGGATACTAGTATAAAAGAACAAGGGTTATACTATACGCTAGCGCTACTATAACTTGTGAAGGACTAACCCT
This sequence comes from Beauveria scarabaeidicola, assembly GCA_037289395.1. Classification (NCBI taxonomy): domain Eukaryota; kingdom Fungi; phylum Ascomycota; class Sordariomycetes; order Hypocreales; family Cordycipitaceae; genus Beauveria; species Beauveria scarabaeidicola. Next base: position 427 of record JAEIJG010000745.1, read on the forward strand.
AGGCGGGGCTTATAGCGCTAACTAGGACGTAGCTACTAACATTAGCTAAGCTAAAACCCCTGTGCCACGAAAAGCAAAAGGATTTATAATAAGAAGTCCCTCACTTATTACCTGGTTACACCTATAAAGAAAGGTACGTGCTATACTCGCGAGGTCGAAGGCGCTGAGCACACCAGCCTAGCCCATAACAGACTTAGCTGATGACCTCTTTAGAGGCCGCGCGAGGATAAAGCCGTAGGCGCCGTCTTATAGAGGTGTATTAATAGTTATGCGTAATACTATACTTTTTAGATAAGGGGCAGGTTTTCTAGGTTTCCCTGCCCCCTTAGCCCTTCTAGCGAGCCCTTTTATAAGCATTACGAGGGCTAGGGCAAATACACTAAAAGGGGCTTCTTTACATATATATACGCAGGAGGCGCCTACCTAGCTAGTTAGGCCCTCGCCTAATTGAGGTTACAGGCTCCTAAGAGGTCTAGGAATAACTTGATAATTAACGAGCGAAAGCCCCCTAAGACCTATTACATAGGCTTAGCCCCTATAGGCGCCCTTTACCCTCTTTAGGGATTTCACTAGTATTAAATAATATAATATACCCCTTAAAATAATATAGCCGAGATACCGGTATCCACTTTTATAGTGGTAAAGTTACACTCTAATATCTATATTATAAAGAGTGGACCCTAGGGTCTCTAATTAATTAAATAACTTAAGAAGAAGTAAAAAAAATACTAATAGGTAAGAATTCCTAGATAATAATTTAAGAACTTTTAAAGAGTCTTTTTAAAGATATTTTTCTAGAATACCTGCTTATAGCATTTAACTCCACAGCCCCCTTATTCCTATACAGTTAATTAGCTACACTATGTGGGCATAAGTATCACGCCTACATTATTTCAAGGGGAGGACTGTAATACAAATACATGTGCCACGCCCCCACACATCCTGTGATAGGTGCTTAACACCAGCGCGCACACAACACCTCCACGCACACACATATTATAATGCCTTAATAACTTAATTAATTACTAAATAACTAAAATAGTAAATAATAAAATAAATATATTAATTAATAGCTAAATTAGTACTCTCTTTAAGTCTCCTTTTTTTCTAGGCCTTTTCTTCTACCTAATATTATTTTTTAGCCGCCTTTTTAGCTTATTAGATAATATTATAGGCTTTTTAAAGCTCTTTTTCCTCTCTTATAGCTACTATTATATATACCTTATTAACCTATATAATATTACCTCTTTAGATATAATTATTCTATATATTATCTTATTTAGTAGCCTCTTTTTAGGCCTTCTTAATACTTTATAAACACTAGGAAGACTCTTCTAGCTTAATTATTATAGTAATATTATTATACTTAACTTTATAAGTAGAAAATAACGCGTGACCGCATTAAGCCTAATCTAGCAATAAAATTAAAAAATAACCTATTAGACGTTTAAAAATATATAAATCTACCCCTAGATAATAGCGGCTTAGAGCCACTTCACTAGGAGTAGTTATAGTAAGCGATTTACTACTAGAGACGTACTTAGACATATCCTAATAACTAAATAACACTATAGTAAGCCTAATATAGCTATAGCCTAACTAAGACTAAGATCTAAAAAAGAAATAATTAATAAGCTTCTCTTTTTAATTAAAGAAGAATTTAAAGACTAAGTAAAAGAACTATAATCTAAATATAAGTAAATATAGGCTTAAAGTAAGGCTAAGGTAGCCTTAATAAGGGCTAATATTCTAATTAATTATAAGATAGTATAAGCTATTATTAAGGAAATAGTTATATAGACACTTAAAGAGAGCTAGAGTACTAGGTAGCCTTAGCTATTAGCCTAGGCGTAGTCTTATATTAAGGTAGTAGTAGCCTAGAACTAGGCTAGCTTAAGGGTAAAGTTAGTCTTAGCTAGGTATAAATAAGAACTAATTATTAATACTAGAGGATATACTTAGGAGATTAAGAACTAGTCCCCTTAGGAGGTTATAATAGTAGTTAATAAGGTAATCTATATTAATACCGCAGTAGTAACACACTACCTCCCCTTAGGAGATATAGTCCTAACCTTTTATTAAGAAGTAAAAAAATATATAAAAGATAAGCTATAAGTAAAAGTTATATTTAGCCTAGAGGTAACTCTATTTTAATAGGTTTATATTATAGTTATTAAAGTAGTCCTACTTAATAAGGTTTTATAAGATATAACTAACCTTATAATAATACTCTTTACCTTTAATAAGGTAAATATTATTACTATAAAGATATATTATCTTTAATTTAAGTCTAAGATAAAGGCCTTACTTATTATTAGAACTTATAATATAAAAATAATAAACTACTTATATAAATAAAGAGTTTTTTTTAACTTATAGGTATTTTAATATAAACCCTTCTTAAATATAGTCTAGCCCCTATAGTGTTTTAAATACTACTAATATAGGTATATAAGAAAGTTCTATTAAAATAAAAAGTATTATAGTTATTATATATACTAGTCTTATCTAAAGACTAAGCTATATTTAACTAAGGTAAATAATAAAAAAGAATAGTACTTAAACTATAAAGGTAATTACCTAGTATAGTTCTAGGACTACTCTATAATAAAGTAATACTAGGGCTAAGCCTAGGAGGTATACTACTTCTAACTAATATAGTTTAAATCTTATTACCTAAGGGAGGAGAGAGCCCTAAGGTCCCTAAGGGTGTTATCGCCCTTAAAGAGAGCTAGGAGTATATAGTACCTAAGGGGGCGCCTACTAAGCCCCTCTTTAGCTATATTAGCTATCTAAAGGCCTTTCTTAGTATAAACTAATATACTAAATTTTAACTTTACTAACCTATAAGGGGGATCTATAGGACTTATACTAGTATTATTAACTAGAATCCTCTAAAGGGTAATACTAGCCCCTAAGGTAGGCGAGAGCTAAGCCCTAGATTTCTTATTATTAGCCTTTATCTTACTAACTAAGAGTAAGAACCTTCTCTCCTCTCTCTTACTATTACCTATAACCTTAGAACTAAGCTAAGATATAGTTATAACTAAGCTAGCCTTACTTAAATAAATAAATAAAGATCTTTTTTTAGAATATTTATAAAGATAATAATAATATATAACTAGCCTTTTACTAGGAGGATAGCCTAGATATTATAGTAATTTAAGAAGTATTATTAGGTAGCCCCCTACCTACCCCTATATTAGCGCTATACTAGTACCTCTAAGGGGGTAAGTAAATAGTAACCTATATCTATAAAAGAATTAATAGATCTACCTAAGAAGGAATAATAAGAGATAATATATACTATATTTAATTCTATAAGAGTCCTCTTATCCTTATAAACCTCTACTTAGAGCCTAGTGTAGACCTAGGCTAACTTATAAGTAATATACCGCTAGTACTAGGAGTCCTAAGAGCTATAGTAGGAGATTTTAACCTCTACCACCTATCTTAGGACTTATATAAAAGGAAATCCCTATATACTAATAAGATAATTAAGGCCTTAACTTATACTAAGACCGCCCTAGTTACCTTACTAAGAATAGTAATATAATATAGATATAACTACTATATAAGTACTTTAGACCTCCTTTAGGCTTCTTTATTACTAAGACTCTAATATATATCCCTAGACTAGGACTTATATAGCTTAGACTACTCCTTATAACTACTAAAACTTTAAGTACTCTAAGTAGAGATAACCCTTAGAGTAAAAAGATAAGGTAAAATTAATAAGAGTATTATATTAGTAAAGATAATAACCTAGCTCCTAGTTATAGTTAAGTTATTAATATTTAATTCCTTATAAGTAAAAGTAATATATAGCTAGCTTACCTTAGTACTTAAAGATATTATTAGGAAAGCTATCCTTAAGATAAGGCTACCCTAGGACTAATAACTAGCCTAGTGGTTAAAGTTAATAAAGGGAGTAGTAATAGAGATAAGATAAGCCTAGTAAAGAGCCTTAAGATCTAGAAACTAAGTTAACTAAGATATAATAAATATAGTAAGGAAGGCCTAGGCCTAAGCCTTAGCTAAGATATAATAAGTAGCTTAGAGAACTTACCTAGACTTATTAGGAGACACCCTAGCCCTATAAAGGTAATACTAGTAAGTTAAGAGATATATAGTAAGATATATAGTAGATATAATCCTAGTACTAACTTAACTAGACTAAAGGTTACTAGTATAAATAAAAGAAGAAAAAGTAAAGGTCCTTACTAAAAAGTTCTTTCCCCCCCCTATAGAGAGTAGCCCTAGTTTAGACCTAAATAGTAAATACCTAATAGCTTACCTACTATAGGATATAGCTAAGATCTTAGTATAAATTATAGAAGAAGAAGTAAAAAATACCTTATAAAGCTACTTTACCTAGAATACACTAGGTCTAGATAAGGTCTTATATAGCTTACTAAAAGCTCTTAGCCCTCCTATCTACTAGATACTAGTTAAGTTATTTAATATATCTCTAGAGTCTAGGTATTTCCTAGCTTAGTACTATACTAATATTATAGTTATACTTTAAAAACTAAGAAAATCCCTAGAGGAGCTCTAGATAATAAGGGGCTAGTAACTAATAACCCTCTTAAATATAATAAGGAAACTACTTAAGAAGATCTTAGTTATATATATTATAGCTATAGTAAAGGCGTACTAACTCCTCCTAGAGAGATAAATAAGTAATAGGAGAAAGAGGTTAATAGAGATAATAATCTTACTAGTAATAAAGTTAGTCTTAGTAGCCTAGGCCTAAGGTAGAGCTATATTACTCTTATAGCTAGATATTACTAATATATTTAATAATATAAATTACTATTTACTTATCTAAGAGCTTTAATATTTTAAATACTTAAAGTAAATCTTAAATTTAATATAATCCTTCTTTAGTAATAAGATAACCTAGCTCTATATTAATAATAACTTAATAGAGAAATACCTATTATAAAAAAGTATACCCTAGAGCTTACTATTATCCCTAATTCTCTTTATCTTATTTATAAGCTTACTTTATAAAGCCCTTAAGGTAGCCCTAGGCTTATAGACTATTAGGTTTATAAATAATATAAATCTCTTATATATAAAGAAGAACTATAATAAGATAAAGTATAGGCTTAAGACTACTTAGTTAATCTACTAAGAGTAGTTTTAAACCTACTACCTTAGCTTCTTAATACTAAAATTTAAATTAATATACTTCTAATATAAGTATATATTAGACCTAGGCCCCCTTATACTTAGAGGTAAGATAGTTAAGTTATTTATAAGTATATATTTACTTAATATAGTCTTCTTTATAAGGCTTAAGTAAAGAAAGTAGATTAAGGTAATATTAAGTAAGGTAAAGTTAGTACTTTAGGCCTTATAAGTAATTATAAAGAAATTATAAGGCCCTTAGGTCTAGGAGGTAAAAGATATTTACCTTTAAGGTATTTATTTAATTATATTATTTAGAGTTATAATATAGTACTATTTAGGAAGTAAGCTTATAAAGGGCCTAGTAAGGCCCTTTTATAAATTATAAGTAAGGTACTTATAAGTTATTAGGGGAGCCTTTAAAATAACCCCTACCTATTATATTAAAATAGAACTTTAGGTCTTCTTAATAGATATTTATTTATTAATAAAGAAAAGTAAAACTCTAAACTAATAAAAGGTTAATAAGGTTATAACTTAGCTTTACTATATAACTATTTAAGTAACCTCTCTTATATTATTATAAAGAAGCTATAAAAGGTAAATTACTTTATTAATATAAGGGCTTTATAATAGTCTACTAAAAATAAGTAAGGGGGTCTTAGAGAGAGACTAATATATACTTAGTAAGTAGGTAAGCTAAAAGTAATAAGTAAAATAAGAATAAGAAGAAACTAAGAACTAAAGAAGGGTAAGATACCTTATATTCTTCTTAGTATATAAACTATTATAGCTTAGATATAAGGCTAGAGTAGCTTTAATCTTATACTCTTTATATTATATTAACTTTATTATAATATAACTTAAGATAAGTAAAATTAGACTAAATATCTTCCTCTATAAATATTATATCTTTAACTATAAGTTAAGAGTATATTAATATTAAAATAGCTTAGAAGATATTTATTATATATTACTCTAATATAAGTTAATAAGAAGGGATAATATCCCTAAAGTAGTATTATTATAAAAATAATATAATATCCTTTATACCCTTAATAATCTAATTAAAAATAAAAAAATAATAAAGTAGGTTTATAAAGAAGAATAGCTAATATATATAAATATTAGCTTATAATTAAGGCTAAGTAAGGGCTAAAGTAAAGAAGAGTTAAGTATAGAAGAACTAGGTATTATTAATAAAATAAACTAAGGTAAAAGTTATATTAGGGCTAAAATAGGGCTAATTAGGCTAAATATTAGTCTTATTATTAAAAGAATAAAGGAAAGGGGCTTACTTAAGCCCTTAGTAGTTATAAGATAGGGCTACTTTAGGGTTATAAGACCCCTATTATTATCTAAGCCTAGGTTAATAGCTAGCCCTTAAACGCTACTAGGGGCTATAGTAGGTATAATAGGGGCTATAGGCGTAGTAAGCGTAGGGGGGGGGTTAATAGGCGTAACAGGCACGTCCACAGGGGCGGCGGGGGCTAGGCTAGGGGCTAGGCTAGGGTTAGCGTGAATAGTAGTGTCTACTAAAACTCCTAACTAGTAAAAGACATAGTATAGCTCTAATAAGATATTAGAGAGTAAGGCCTAGTTAGCTATAGTAAGGGGCTAACTAGGGCCTATAGGGTTAGTGGCGGGGGTAGGGGGCGTGGTAGTAGTAGGGGGCGTGGTAGGTGTAGTAGTAATAGTAATAGAGAGGTAAACCTCTCTAATAGTATAGGCCTAGTCTTAAGCCTCCTTAGTAGTAATACTACTAGTATTATAGTAGGCCTAAGATATAGCTAGTATTAGCTACCTAAAGGTAGGGTTAGCTAAGACTACCTCTAGGGTAGTTATAAGGTAGTCTTATAGCTAGCCCTAGATAATAGTTATATTTAGCTTAATTATAAGTAGTACTTATTATTATTAGTTATTAGGATTAACTTAAGACTAAAGAGGACTTATATAAGGGTAATATTATTTTATTTATATATACTTAATATATAAGCTAGTATTAGCTAAAAATAGTTAATAAAAATAAATTAGAGCTAAGTTAAAAATAATATATATAAGTAAATTAGAAATAAGTTAATTTATTAGAATCTTTTATTTAGCTAATATAGTAGTTATAAGGGGTAACCTAAGGGTTACTTTATATAAGCTTAAGGTTATTTTAAGATAAGACCTTATCTCCTCTAAAGATTTTAGTAATAAGGTAATAATAAGGCTATACTAATTAAATACTAAACTAAGGCTAATAAGAGGAGGAAGTTACTTATTATAATAAGAGATAAGGGGGTATAGATTAGTTATTAAAAATCTTATTAAGGTTAAAATAAGGGTTAAGGCTAGCTTAAGCTAGGTTAAGGGGAATAGTTTACTTACTTAAGGGTAATAATAATAGTATAAAGCTTCTTATATATAGTTAACTTAAGTCTATAAATAAGGGATATTATAGGTATAGTTAGATAATATATAGGGATAATAAGGGAAAAGTATAAGTAAGAAGAAAGGAGATATATAATTAATATAGTTATTAAAGAGAGGAAAAGAAGCTAGGAATTAAGGAATTAGGCCTTTTTTATCTCTACTAGCTAGCTAATAATAATAATAAATTAGCTAAATAAAGACTAATAAGTAGTTATTATATTAATTATAAGAGGATATATAAAGATAATATAGTAGCTAGTATAACCCTAAGGTAAACCTAATATATAAGTCACTAAGTATATTTATATAGTGTTTATAGAATAATAATAAATATAAATATAGTTATTATAAGTATATAAGGAAGTACACTAGGGATAAGAAGTACTAACTAGGCTACTATAAAGGTAGAGAGATGCTTACTAGGGGATAACTTAGCCTTAATAGAATATCCTTTTTCCTAAGCCTAGATTAGCTAGGAAGGGTAAAATTAAGCCCCCCCTACACTCTTAAAGCGCCCTTAGGACTAAATTAGAGGATGAAGCTAGGAGTACTAACTTATAACTAAGGACCTAACCTAGACCTAAACTAGTGACCTAGCTAATACCCCCCCCTAAGAAACTTAATTAAGAAGAGGGGCCTTATAGGACCCTACTAGAAGCTAATACGGGACTAAAGTAGTTAGAAAGAAGTAAGGGTTTTCCTTTAGGGGCTCTAGTTTTTCCTTTACTTATAAATAATAGTAGGACTAGATAGATATATAGTCTAATTAGTGTAAATAAATAATAATAATAATATTATTATACTTTATATAGTTAAATTAGGTTAGAATTTAGTTATATTACTTATTAGGCGGCTAATCTTTAAAAAGCTCCTTAATCAAGCTCTTAAGATAATACTAATTAATGTTAATTTAGTGTATTATATATAGTGTTTAAAAAGGTAATAAAAAAAGCTCTACCTTAGGCTTAATTTTAGGCTCTTCTTTAGACTTATTATCTATAGTAATAAGGTATAAATCCCTAATTTAGTTAATAATAACCTAAGGCTAGAAAGGCTAAATATTAGTAATTTAAAAGGCCTTTTTAATAAGCCTTATATAGAGTATTTTAGTATATATCTCTTTAATAATTAATAGAAATTCCTACTTTCTAACCTTTTTAATACTATTATAAACTAAGATATTAAGAGCCTTAGAATACTAATTTTTTAAAGGAGAAAAGATAATAATATTAAGTAGTTATAAAATATATATTAAATAAACTAGAAGATTAAAAGGAATAATCTTATTAGCCTTATAATAAATAATAAATTCTTCTATATAGTAAAAGTTATAGTTATTAAGAATTAGTAATTAATATATACTAGAGGTCTTATTCTTTATATACTTATTAAAATACTTTAGCTAATTAAGGCTTAAATAATTATTTAAATATCCTATTTCTAATACCTTAATAACTATTAGGTCTAATAGTTTCTTTTCCTAATACTAGTAGCTTTAATAGACCTTTTTAGTAAGTATAATAAAGGCTAGAATTATCTCCTTAGTAATAAAAATAGACTTAATATAAGTAGTAAATTCCTTATTTATTAATATACCTATAATATATAATTTATAATACTTTTAAGTAATAATATACTTACTTTTTCTAATACTAATTTAAAAGCCTATCTTATCTATATTCTAGATACTAATAGCCTTAATATTATATAATAAGATAGCTTTTTATAGCTTATTAAAATAATATTAAATTATTAATAATTACTTAATTACCTTATACTTCTTATTATAGTACTTTTAATATTATATAATAAAGTTATTATATTATATAAAGTATATTACTTAGTATATATTAATAAGGTTTATTAAGGCTAGTAAATCTTCTTTCTCTTATTATTAAATAATTTAATCTACTATATTAGTTATAAATTACTTAATAATAAAAAGGTTAAGGTTATTAAGATAAATAATATATCTTAAAAGCCTTACTTCTTTTACCTTTAAGAGCTTTATATTTAAGGTATATTTACTACTAGGTAGCCTAATTCTTATATAGTAGTATTATATCTTATAGTATAAAATCTCTAATTACCTTATAATTACTACCTCTTTAATCTTTAGATTTCGCTTAAGCCTAGAATTAGCCTTAATAATATAGGATTCTTTATCGTTAAAAAATTCATCTATCGTGGCAGAAGTTATTATGGTTATAATTCTACGTGACGCGACGCGTGTGCGTGGAGGTGTCGTGTGCGCGCTGGTGTCAAGCACCCATCACAGGATGTGTGGGGGCGTGGCACATGTACAAATACAAATACTCCCTTGACAATGCCATGCTTGGTCCATAACCACTGCTTGCAGGCCTAACTCTGGCACCTCTTTGCCATCAACTGTCTATGTAATTCTCGTCTTAATAAGACACGTGACATCATACAGAGAGAACTTTCGAATTCTCGAGTGCCGCCGTCGCTGCCCCACCATGCCGTAATTGCCCCACGTCTGATGCCTGTGGAATCCGTGAAAGAAGCTTGCTTGACTACCTGCTGCCATCATTTGACCAGTCTGAGCATTCGATATGAAGCAAAGGTTCTCTTCCCTCGATGTTAAGGTATTCACTCTCCAATTTCCTACCGCGAATGCTTCTCCGAACCCGCTAACAGCCCCTCCCTCCACTTGCCATAGGTCGTTGCTCATGAACTTAACCAGAGCTTGACCTCACTTCGAGTCGCCAATATTTACGATCTCTCGACGAGGATATTTCTTTTCAAATTCGCGAAACCGGAAACGAAAAAGCAGCTGCTCATAGACATCGGCTTTCGTTGCCACACGACGGAATTCGCTCGCACGACAGCAGGAACTCCATCTGCGTTTGTTTCTCGACTGCGCAAGGCCCTCAAGACACGGCGCCTTACTTCAGTTTCCCAAATAGGAACTGACCGCATCCTTGAGTTTCAGTTCAGTGATGGGCAATACAGGCTGTTCCTCGAGTTTTTTGCTGTAAGAAAACCCGCAGACTAGTGGTGAGAGCTATTCAGCTGCTGACTGAACATGCACAGAGCGGAAACGCAATCCTCACTGACGCTGATCTTAAAATATTGGCACTGTATAGAAATGTGTCTGAAGGCGAAGGCCAAGAATCCCAGAAGGTTGGACTGCTATATTCCCTCGAGAGTAGACAAAATTTCCTCGGAATACCAGAGATTTCGCAAGACAGAGTCCGTACTGCACTAGCAGTGGCCATCGAAAAAGCATCAACTACAAAAGCTGCCAGTTCAAATCTGAGCCCGAAACAAGGAGACGCACTCCGAAAGTGCTTAGCTGTGTCAATTACAGAATTGCCTCCAATTTTAGTTGATCACACACTACAGTCAAACCACTTTGACAGTTCCCTCGAGCTGAAGGCAATTTTGAATGATGCTAGCCTTCTTAGCAATCTGACCGAGAATCTGCGCCAAGCAAGAGAATTTGTCGATTCCATTACATCATATTCAAGCTGTACCGGCTTCATATTTGCGAAGAAGCCGGCCCAGGAACAGAGCCTGCAGAAACAGGACGGGGCCAGCAAGGCGAAATTACGCCTGCTTTACGACGATTTTCATCCATTCGTACCGACAAAATTCGAAAAGAATGATAACATCGAGGTTCTCCGGTTTGACGGGTACAACCGCACAGTCGATGAATTTTTCTCGTCCCTGGAAGGCCAAAGACTAGAAAGTCGTCTGATGGAAAGAGAAGCAGCTGCTCAAAGAAAGATTGATGCAGCGAAGCAAGACCAAGAAAATAGAATCAAGGGACTGCAAACTGCACAGTTTGATAATTTTCGAAAAGCAGCTGCGATCGAGGCGAACATTGAGCGAGTCCAGGAGGCTATGGATTCGATCAATGGTCTCTTAGATCAAGGAATGGATTGGGTGGACATCGGAAAGCTTGTTGCACGAGAGCAAAAGAAGAACAACCCTGTCGCGACTTTGATATGCCTGCCCTTGAACCTCGTTGACAATGTCATTTCTGTCCGCCTAAGCGAAGAGGATGATGCTGCAAGCGAAGACGAAGACCCTTACGAAACAGACGATAGTGATGCCGGATTTGAGGACGATCTGGATACGACCAAGAGTGGGCAGAAGAACCTGGATAAGACGATCGTTGTTGAATTGACGCTGACTCTTAGTCCTTGGAGCAATGCACGAGAATACTACGACCAACGGAAAACCGCTGTCGTAAAAGAAGAGAAGACTCAACTTCAGGCGGGCAAAGCTATCAAGAGCACCGAGCACAAGGTCAAACAGGACTTGAAGAAAGTCTTGAAGCAAGAGAAGGCGCTACTGCAGCCTATCCGAAATCTCATGTGGTTCGAGAAGTTCTATTGGTTCATCTCTTCTGACGGCTACCTTGTTGTTGGTGCCAAGGACAAGTCACAGGCAGAACTGTTATATCGACGGCATTTGCGTAGTGGCGATGCCTTCTGTCACGCCGACGCGAGCAACGCTGCGATTGTCGTCGTGAAAAATAATTCGAAAACGGCGGATGCACCAATCGCACCCGCTACGCTTGCTCAGGCTGGACAGCTGAGTATCTGCTCCTCCGAAGCATGGGATTCCAAAGCGGGCATCGGCGCTTGGTGGGTTAATTCAAATCAAGTATCGAAGTCAACTTCTACAGGAGACATACTACAACCAGGCAACTTCAATATCAGTGGAGAGAAGAACTTTCTGCCGCCGGGGCAACTCGTACTCGGTCTCAGTGTCATATTCAAAATCAGCGAGGAGAGCAAAATCCACCACAACAAGCATCGTATCCCAGACGAGCCCGTCGTCGGCGATGCCCCTGGGAAAGAAACCTACCCAAACTCCGAACAAGAGGCGACAACCAATGATATCCACCCGAAGGCTTCTACCACGAATGGTAGTAGCGAGTCTGATGAACAAGATGAAATCGATGATGAAGATGATGAAGAGCAGTCCGCGAGATCCAACCCTCTGCGGGGCGAAGATATCCAGCTGGAAACGCCGGACCTTGACACGCATGACGGAGACGGATATCAATTGGCGTCCAAACTGGCTTCTTTGGATGCTCAGGAGGAGAGCGACGCAGACGTTGAGGGGCCGAATGCTGCTCAATCGGATGACGATATGATCGAGCTCTCCACAGACAGAAACAGCTTTGTCAGAGTTATAACGAGGGGCGGTGTACTATCTGAGCCTAAGAAGCTAAAGAGAGGCCAAAGAGGAAAAGCCAAGAAGATAGCTGCCAAGTACAGAGATCAGGATGAGGAGGACCGTGTTGCTGCTAAGGTGCTGATTGGTTCTGCTGCAGGCAAACATAAAGCTGAAGCAGAAATGCAGGCAAAATTGAAGCGCGAGCATGACATGGAGCAGGCAAAAGCGAGACGTCGTGCCCAGCACGAGAGGAGACAGAAAGAAGTAGCTGAACATGAAGAGAAGAGACGTGCGATTTACGACGGCGCGGATCCTGAAGGAGACGAGGAAGAGGAACAGTGGGCACCAATCGATTTACTCGTTGGCACCCCGCGTCCTGGCGACGAAATTCTAGAGGCTGTAACAGTATGTGCTCCTTGGACTGCCCTCAGCCGATCCAAATACAAGTTCAAGCTGCAACCCGGGACTATCAAGAAGGGTAAAGCAGTGAAGGAGCTGCTGGAGCGTTGGAGAGCAGACGCGGGCAGGAAAGGCGCTTTGGATGAGAAGAGCACGGATACTGAAAAGATGTGGCCAAGAGAGGTGGAGCTCATCAAACTTTTGAAGCCAGAGGAAATTGTCAACACTGTCCCTGCTGGTCGAGTTCGCCTTCTTGTTGTTGGCGCAAACTCTGGCTCTGGTAAGGGTGGCCGTGGCTCTGGGGGTAAAACTCATGCAAGAGGTAGTAAAAAGGGCAAGTAAGCAACAGTTGCTAATTCCATTGATAGAAGAAAAACTCTTTATTTACTGGTAGTCATCATTCAAATAAAAACAAAATCAAGATTACAGGCTCGACCCTGGGCAGCAGAACACGTCTATCGACCACTGCCGCCAACTCTTTCGATGCGCCGAACATGGTTGGGCATTCGCGCAATGCACAGCTCCGAACAAAATATGCCCCATTCTCCGCTGGTTGCATCACGGACGACATCCTGAAGCTCGCGGTCGTACCTCTCGCTATAAGCCTTCTTCACAGCCTGCATGTGCATAGGATCCCAGTGGTATCTAACAAGTCGAGAAACGAGCAGCTCGCGGCGTAGATTGTCCTTGCGCGACGCTGTAAGTGCATGATGTAGCAGCAAGGCATCTCGCACGGGGCGGTTGATGATTCCATTCAATATATGAGCGAGGAGTTCGCCCTTGAAAAGTTAGCCCTGCTATATTACTTGTACGAGTGAATGAGACTGGAAGCACTTACCACAAGATTTCCGCTCTTCTTGAGCGCCTCGCGCGCAAAGTTACCTCTATAGTGGCGCTCGTATTCCTTCAGAACTGCCCTCAAATGAGCATCACTCCGCTGTAAAACGATGGCAATCATTGAAGATTCACCACCTTTCTCGGCTTTGACTGCTTTTCTCAAATCGTCAACATCGCGGTCGATCAAATCGTAATCTAAGGGAAGTGTGCGGCCGTAGTGGTCGAAATCTTCCATCCGTCGCTCTTCTAAGACTGTTAGAACCGCTTTCTTGAACTTGTCCTCCTTTAGCTCGGTTTTCATGCATTTCGCAAGGCTGTTGTCGTATTTCTTGTCAGTAAATGAATCCTTGATATGGCGAATCTCGTCATTTGTGCGTCCCATCAGAGTTTCAATGAGAAGCTCGCGACGCGTCTTGTCTCCTTGGTACCAGAAATTGGCCCAGTAGGCTTCACTTTCCCACATTCCAAGAGCCACAGAGTAGCAAGCCTTCATCAGCATGGGATCTTCGTCTTTGAGTCGTGCTCGAATATGCTTCGCGATATTCACACCCTTGCGCTCAGAACCTGTCTTGACGATGCGCTTGTACTCCGCTCGCAGCTCCATGACTTGATCATGCGACAAGCTTGGTAGAATCTCAATGAGAGGCTCAGTATCAGGCGGTCTATCGCCTTTCAAGGCGCGCGCCAGGCGTGAGGCAATATCTTCTGGGTCATGGAATCGAGCTCTGCGGTTACGCTTTCTGCCGTCTCCCTCGACATCAGAGTTCAGTGGGGAAAGCGCATCGACGGTTCGGGGGGGTTCAGTGGCTGATTGCGACGCAAGAAGCAGCGGCGACGGCATGGGGGAACAGTCCTGGTATGTACCATGATATGACTCAAGGAGAGGGGAGCCTGGAGCCGCCACAAGTGACAAGTTGGAAGGGCGGTTCGCGTCAACTGTGAGAGAGGACATCCTGCCCGTGGGTGGCAGAGGCGAGAACTCGCGTTTGGATGACCGCCGGTCTCGGGATCTCTCGCGGGATCTATCACAAGACTTATCACGCCCATGCTTGTCGGGCCCGGCCGTTAATAGAGCCGGACCTGGTGAGGCATCTCGTCTGGCATCCTGAGAGCGATCTCTTGTGCGTCGGGTTGGTTCCGCAGTCAGGGTATTCGATTTGGAGGAGCTCCTCGGGTCGTTGAAGTACTCTCGATGAGAGCCGCCCTTTGACTTTCTAGATGACCGTTCATCTCTCTCGGGGCTGTGAGTACGTCTTCTGTTATCATGATAATCGTTCTTGTACTTGGAACTGCGCTTGTCTCCGGTAGTTGAACTCGGAATGTAGCTCCCGTATGTCGGCGGGGTGCTCGTCTGGGGGTCAAGTGGAGGCGGACCCCCATAAATCAGGGCTTCGTCTCCAGAATCGGATCGCGGGTGCCTGGTTCTTCTCCTGCTGTTGCCTTTATCGTCGTAAGCCTGGCTGTACGTTTGCGGTAGGTACTTCAATCGATCATCGCTGACGTCAATCGTATCTTGCCTGTCGCGCTTGGAATCAGAGCGGTGACTTTCTCGCTTGCAATTGTAGTCACAGTCGTCATATCTGCTATATTTCGACTCCCCAGTGTCATTGCGACCCTTGTAACGATCATTCCTCACGACTCGGCGAGTTTGATCATCATTATCATCATCGGGGAAAGACCCGGGAAGGGGGTTTAAATTCGGAGACTCGGGCCTATGGTGTTTATCTCTATGAGAAAAGCGCTTCTCGTCAAAACGGTAGGATGATTGAATTCCATGCATGGTCGGCTCAAGGCCGCTTTCAGAGGGATACGCCAGACGCCGATCGTCTTCAAGCTGTGAGTATTTGCCGTCGTACTTGTCGACATAGCCGTCATCAAGGTACCCATATCTTGATTCTCGCACGTCTGAGTATGTATTCGTCATTCTTTCCGAGTCATCTTTTGATCGTCGGTCATGCGACCTTGATCTTGACCTGTCGCGGCGTCGTTCGCCTTGCACTGTCAGGGACATTGTTGCCGCGGGTGACGATGCGGGGTTTGGAGACAGCGAAGATCTCAAGGCGAGTGTGCTCCTCGCATGCGTGACGTTATCCGAGCAAGCAGTTCAACAGGATCCAATTCGGCACAATTGCTAGAGGGTGCGTTTTTTTTTTTTTTGGCGCTCCTGGCGACGTCGCAACGGAAAGTGGATGGCTGGTCAGGTAAAGTACCTAGCCGTAGGTAGACTAGGTAGCCTCCCTCCGCTTGCCTGGACCACTATTTAGCCGCTAGAAGCTGTCGTTAGCGTGCGTTGCCCTGGTATATATAATATTACCTAGCTTGCGGTGGGGGGGCTGAGGTTATGTACCTACATCTCCCCACTGTAGATCCCTATCTGATGAGGATGAGCTTGAACTGTTATTTACTGATTTTCTATTCTTGGCGCGTATATCTCCGATATTCCCAACGAACCATATCAGAGGCTGTCTGTCAATCCTCTTACTGTGTTACGCCGGAATCACCCCCAGGCGTTGTCATCATGCGTGCCAGGGGTTATGCTGGTATGATTAAAGGTGAGCAAAGATGTATTCGTAGACTTATCAGGCCTCAGGTTCTACTGGCTATGTCCTTTTCTAATTTTACAGCGCGCTCACCTCTCTGAAAAACAAACAGCGCCTCGTCTTTGCCGCCAAAGCTCGGAAGTGATATCTGTACAACCCTGGTCCAGTGTGGCTGTTCTTTCTCCATGTATTCAGCCATGGTCATGTTTATGAATCCAGTATAGCCATTTCTGTTCTGTGTCCCGACCACAGCTATAGTGTCACCGTCATATGCATTGACCAGGTCCTTTGTAAAGGCGCCTTGTATGCCGCCTCCAACGATGGGATAGACAAGTAGGAGGACCATTTGCTTGCCATGTTCGTGTCGCTTGAGCCACTTGACACCATCTGATATCACCGTGTCGCCAACCCAGGAGACTCGCCAAGCACTTTGCATATTGTCTACTGGGTGTGATTTGAGACCGTACGCTCTCAGCATAAAACTCCAGTAGCCGTTTCCGGAGCCTATGTCGGCGACATCACGGCCATCTGCTAGGATCCTCAACATCTCCAAGCTCTCGTGTGAGGGCGTAGCGCAGCCAAAATGATGCATGAAAATCGGCAGCACATGATGGCTTGTGGCGACTCTTTCGGAAGATACACACGGGCCACACCACTCAAGTGCGTGACAAGACCATTCCCAGAATTGGAAGTACGGGTTGTAAATCGGTGAAGATTTGACTTTTGGTATGGTTAATTTTGATTCCAGGGCCGCATGTATATATCTTCTGTCGGTGAGGCAGTTAGCACACTCTGCTCGAATAGAGTTCTTCTTGGCGTTCGTTTTGAAGTTCTTCAATGCAGAAAGCGTCGCGGTTTTAGGACTAAAGATAGATATATAAGCATCGATATCTGGTCGCAACGGCGGATCTCTCTTTTATAACGCGAAAAGTCAGTGATGGGTGCCTTTTTTTTTATTTGGCAGCGTGCGGCGTGAGGGACCTACGGGCGTCCCATCAATCATTCGATACCAATTGTGTAGCCCGTTGACACCCCCGAGACGTACAACGTGCTGAACTTGAGCAAGGCTCACACTGGCGGTTGCATGGTATACGTAATCGTCATTATTCGGGAGCTTGAATAACACACGGCTAGCACCCACAAGGTCGCTATCCGCCAGAAGCTCGGCGATTTCAACATGCAGAGCATCGTCGCCGGACACGAGTGAGGGCTCAAACCCGGCTGAGCCGGCACAATATTGCCTCTTCGCTCCATGAGCCATTTCGAGCCAAGCTGTCACGCGTGTTATGGTGAAGTAAATAAGCGGTTCCTATGAAACCCCGTCTGCGTGAACTGGCGGTACAATCTCCTCTGTAGGGCGGCCCACTGCCTCCCTACCCAACTAAATCTACCCAACCAAACCAACCTACTTAACAGCGGTACTAACTTAAGTGCTGGCACCACCTAACCTTATCTAAGTTCATTCATTTATTCATTTAATTTACTCCGAGTAGCCTATATATAGCTTTCTAGTACCTCTATAGTATATAGCTACCTAAGATATAAGGGAAAACCCTAGAATTCTAAGTAAAAACCCCTATACCCTACCTCTATTAGCCTATATATTATTTTCTTACTTTTAATAGCCTTCTATCTTAAAGAAGCTATATAAGAATACTACTATTAGTAGAAGCTATCTTATAGGCTAAATACTATTATATTATAGTAGATAATATAACTTTTTTCTTAGAGTTAATCTTACTACTATTAATATAGTAAATCACACCCCTACTAATATAAGGTAGACTGCACTACTGTGTTATAGTAGATATAGGTTAGAATTACGACCCTGGCTAGATTCGAACCAGCTACCTTCGTGGGATCTACGAAGGCTACCTGCGACGGTAACCACTCCACCACCAGGGCCTACCTACCTACCTTACCGAGGTAGTAAGTAGGTGCCCTGCATCCGACGTGACGACGTTGATATGCAGTGCTACGATACTCTTTGTTGCTGAACTTGTGATTTTCATTGGTACCTATTCGTTTTGTTTTCACTTTCGTGCGACCCTGTATATGGAAGTTGCCTTGCAAGGTCTGCAGAATGTGTGCTGGCCAAGAGTTCGGTGTGAATCTTCCATCCGAAAGTATTCGGCACGCTACAGATGCACAACAAATGGTCCTAGCAGCAATATCAGACTGGGCAGCAGTGGAACATGGCAACTATGATTAGATCCAGCCTACCTAAAGTATCCAAGTAAATCACGCACACAAAGTCAGAGGCAATTACGCACGTAATACGGCGTCTACTCCAAGATTCACCTTCTACCGCGCAGCTAACAGTGTCTCATGTCTTCAGCGGTTTGCAGTTAGAGTCTACAGTGGGTTAACAAAAATTCCGTACGGCAGGGTACAAGCCCCACTAAAATCCATATAAAGACACACCTATTTTAAGTAAGAATAACTAAATAAGAATAATAATTAAAAATATAAATTATTTCTAAATAAATTATTTCTAAATAAATTATTTCTAGCTTTATTTATCTACTTTACTTTTTAATTTTTATTTTACTAAAAAGGGGAGGCTAGAATACACGTGCCACGCACCCACCGCATTCGCTATAGGGTGCTATATAGTTAGGTGGCCACTATAGCCCTATAGCCACTTTTTTACACATATATTCTTAGATTATATATAATTATTACTATAATATAAAAAAAGATATAAAAATTTAAGGGTATTATAGATAATTATCTAGTATTTTTATAAAATAATCCTAAAATTCCTATTATATAAGT
>JAEIJG010000746.1:0-19672 GCA_037289395.1 Beauveria scarabaeidicola
TAATTAGACTAACTTTAATTATTTTATATATATATACTAACCCTTAGAGGGATAATAATCTTTTATTATATTATAGACTATAGAAGCTCTTATATATAGTACCTTATTACTATAGGTTTTCTAGTGGTTCTCCCCGTCTATTACACTATAATATTAATATAATATTAGGCTAAAAAATACCTAGACTCTAAGGAAGTATTAAATAATTTAGTTAGTATCTAGTAGATAAGAGGGCTAAGGGCTTTTAGTAGGCTATATAAGACCTTATCTAGGCCTAGTGTATTCTAGACTAGGTAGTTATATAAGGTGTCCTTTACTTCCTCTTCTATAACTTATACTAGGACCTTAGTAGTATCTTATAGTAAGTAGGCTACTAGGTGCCTTTAGCCTAGGTCTAGACTAGGGTTATTTTCTATAGGGGGGGGAAAGAACTTCTTAATAAAGACCTTTACTTTTTCCTCTCTTATTTATACTAGTAATCCCTAGTCTAGTTAGGCTAGTATTAAGATTATATCTACTATATATTCTACTATATACCTCTTTACTTACTAGTATTACTTCTATAGGGCTAGGGTATCTCTTAATAAATCTAGGTAAGTCCTCTAGGCTACTTACTACGCCTTAGCTAAGGCTTAGGCTTAAGCCTTCTTTATTATACTTACTATATCTTAGTTAACTTAATTTCTAGACCTTAGGGCTTTTTACTAGGCTTATCCTATCTTTATTACTACCTCTTTTACTAACTATAACTACTAAGCTAGCTATTAGTCTTAGAGAGGCCTTATTTTAAAGATAGCTTTTCTAATAATATCTTTAAGAGCTAAGATAAGCTAACTATATATTACTTCTACTTATAGGGAATTTAATATTAGTAGCTTAGCTATAGTTAGGAGCTAGGCTACTACCTTAGCTAATATAATATTCTTATTAATCTTACCTTATTTCTTTATTTTAAGAGTTACCTTTACTTAAAGTGCTTAAAGTTATAGTAGTTATAGGGTATAATTAGAGCTATATAGGTCTTAGTCTAAGGATATATATTAAGGTTTTAGTAATAAAGATACTTAGAGAAGGTCTAAAGTATTTATATAATAGTTATATTTATATTATATTATTATTCTTAGTAGGGTTACTAGGGTAGTCTTAGTATAGGTTAAGGCTTTTATTATCTTATTAGTATATAAAGACTTCTTTTTATATAGGTCTTAAGAGGGGTAGTAGATATTAAAGTCACCTACTATAACTCTTAGAACTCCTAATATTAATAGTAATTTACCTAAGAGCTAGCTTAGGTCTATACTAGGCTCTAAATAAAGATTAGTAAAGATAAAAAGACTCTTATAAAATTAGATATAGTATATATTATCTCTTATTATTCCTTTCTAAGAGGATCTATTAATTCTTTTATATATATAAGTTACTATTTACTTACCCCCTTAGAGATACTAATATAATACTAATATAGGGGTAAGTAGGGAGCCGCCTAGTAATACTTCTTAGATTACTATAATATCTAGCCTATCCTCTTAATAAAAGGCTAGCTATATATTATTATTATCTTTAAAAATATTCTAAGAAAAGATCTTTATTTATTTATCTAGGCTAAGCTAACTTAATTATAACTATATCCTAGCTTAGCTCTAAGGTTATAGGTAATAGTAATAATAATAAGAGGAGGTTCTTACTTCTAATTAATAAGATAAAGGCTAATAATAAAAGTCTAGGGTCTAATATTCTCTTACCTTAGGTACTTATATCTCTCTTTAAAGGATTCTAGTTAATAATATTAATATAAGCCTTATAAATCTTATCTAAGGGTTAGTAAAGTTAAAGTTTAATATATTAGTCTATATAGGGAAAGATCTTTAAATAGCTAATATAGCTAATAATAGGCCTAGTAAGCGCCCCTTTAGGCGCTATATACTTTTAGCTCTCTTTAAAGGTAATAATACCCTTAAAGACCTTAGGGCTCTCTCTTTTCTTAGGTGGTAAGATTTAAACTATATTAGGTAGAAGTAATATACCTCTTAGGTTTAGCCCTAGTATTATTTTATTATAAGGTAGTCTTAGAACTATATTAGGTAATTACCTTTATAGTTTAAGTACTATTCTTTCTTATTATCTACTTTAGCTAGGTATAGCTTAGACCCCTAATAAGACTAGTATATATATTAATTATAATATTCCTTATTTTAGTAGAACTTTCTTATATATTTATACTAGTAATATTAGAAGTATTATAAAGGCTAGATTATTTTTAAGAAGGGTTTATATTAAAATATTTATAAGTTAAAAAAAACTCTTTATTTATATAAGTAGTTTATTATTTTTATATTATAAGTTCTAATAATAAATAAGGCCTTTATCTTAGACTTAAATTAAAAATAATATATCTTTATACTAATAATATTTACCTTATTAAAGGTAAAAAATATTATTATAAGGTTAGTTATATCTTATAGAACTTTACTTAATAAGACTACTTTAATAATTATAATATAAACTTATTAAGATATAGTTACTTTTAGGCTAAATATAACCTTTACTTATAGTTTATTTTTTATATACTTCTTTACTTCTTAATAGAAAGTTAAGACTATATCTCCTAAGGGGAGGTAATATATTATTATTATAATATTAGTATAGATTACCTTATTAACTACTATAATAACCTCCTAAGGGGACTAGTTCTTAATCTCCTAAGTATACCCTTTAGTATTAATAACTAGTTTATATTTATACCTAGCTAGGACTAGCTTTATCCTTAAGCTAGCCTAGTTCTAGGTTATTATAACCTTAGTATAAGACTATACTTAAGCTAGTAGCTAAAGTTACTTAGTATAAGTATAAGTAACTTTATAAGTAGGAAATAGTATATAACTATATTAAGCCTAATCTAATAATAAAATTAAAAAATAACTTATTAGATATTAAAAAACACCTAATTCTACCCCTAAATAATATTAATATAAAGCTACTATATTAGGAGTAGTTAAGGTAAATAGTTTACTACTAAGGATATATCCTAATATACCCTTATAGCTAATAAGTACTATAGTAAGCCTAAAGTAGTAATAACCTAAGTAAGACTAAAATTAGAGAGAGAACTAATTAATAAGCTCCTCTTCTTAATTAAAAATAAATTTAAAGATAAAGTAAAAAAGATATAAACTAAATATAAATAAACTAAGGCCTAAAATAAGGCTAAAATAGCCCTAAAGAAGACTAATACTCTAATTACTTAAGAGATAGTCTAAGTTATTATAAAAAAGATAATTATATAGATACTTAAAAAGAGCTAGAATATTAGCTAACCCTAACTTTTAATTAACTTATAATTATATATTATAGTAATAATAGCCTAAGACTAAACTAGCCCTAAGGCTAAACTAGTTCTTACTAAATATAAAAGAGAATTAGTTATTAATACTAGAGGATATATATAAAAAATTAAAAGCTACTCTTTATAAGAGATTATTATAATAGTTAATAAGGCTATTTAGGCTAATACTATAATAATAATATATTACCTTCTCTTTAAAGGTATAGTCTTAACCTTTTATTAAGAAGTAAAAGAATATATAAAAAATAAGCTTTAGGTAAAGGTTATATTTAACCTAGAGGTAACTCTCTCTTAGTAAATATATATTATAATAGTTAAAGTAATATTACTTAATAAAATCTTATAAAATATTATTAACTTTATAAGAATACTCTTAGCTTTTAATAAGATAAATATTATTATTATAAAGGTATATTATCTTTAACTTAAGTCTAAGATATAAGCCTCTCTTATTATTAGAATATATAATACTAAGATAATAAACTATCTCTATAAGTAAGGGGTCTTTTTTAACTCCTAGGTCTTCTAATATAAGCCCTTCTTAGATATAATCTAGCCCTTATAATACTTTAGATATTACTAATATAACTATATAAGTAAGTTCTACTAAAATAAAGAATAATATAACTAATATATTTATTAGACTTATATTAAGTTTAAGCTATATTTAGTAAAAAAAGATAATAAGAAAGAATAATATCTTAATTATAAAGGTAACTATCTAATATAGTCTTAAGACTATTTTATTATAAGGTAATACTAAGGCTACGCCTAAGAGATATATTACTTCTAACTAATAGAGTTTAAGAGCTATTACCTTAGAGAAAAAAAACACCTAAGGTCCTTAAAGGCGTTATTACCTTTAAAAAGAGCTAAGAGTATATAATACCTAAGAGAGTAGCCCCTAGGTCCCTCCTCCTTAGCCCTAATCTAAAGACCTTTCTTAATATAAACTAATATACTAAATTTTAACTTTACTAACCCTAGAATAAGGTCTATAGGCCTAAGGTTACTAATTAGGATTTTATAATATAAAACCCTTATACCTATTATAAATAAAGACTAGCTATACTAAGTACTATTATTAGCCTTAATACTTATAATCTAATTATAAGGTAAATTACTATTTTTATTACTTTTATTATTACTAATAGTCTTAGAATTAACCTAAGATATAATTATAACTAAACTAGCTTAGCTTAAATAACTAAATAAAGATTTTCTTATAAAATATTTATAAAAATAATAATAATATCTAACTAGCCCTTTACTAGGAGAATAGCCTAGATATTATTATAATCTAAGAGGTATTACTAAGTAGCCCTTTACCTACCCTCTCTTTAGCTCTATACTAGTGCCTATAAAGGGGGGGGGGTAGGTAGTAACCTATATTTATAAAAAGGTTAATAAAGTATTATAAGAAATAATAGTTAGAAAGGATATATACTATATTAAATTTCTTAATAACCTTCTTATCTTTATAAATATTTACTCTAAGCTAGGTATAGACTTATATAAATTCTTAAGTAGAATCCTATTAGAAGAGGAGATCTTATATATAGTAATAGGGGACTTTAACCTCTACTACCTCTCTTAGAACCTCTATAATAAGAAGTCCCTATTTATAAATAATATAATTAAGGCCCTTACCTATATTAGAACTATATTAGTTATACCCCTAGGGATAGTAATATAATATTATTATAATTATTATATAAATACCTTAGACCTTCTTTAGGCTTTTTTAATATTAAAAGGTAAATATATAATATTAGACTAAAATCTAACTAAGTCTAACTATATCTTATAATTATTAGAGCTCTAGGTCTATAAGTTAGAAGGAAATAAGCTAATAAAGAAATAAAAAAAGATTAATATTAATTTTACTTTAGCTAAGATAATAGCCTAGCTCTTAGTTATAACTAAACCGCTAATAGTAAGACCCTTAGAAGTAAAGATAGTATATAAGTAGTTTATACTAATAATAGAAAATATTATCTTTAGGGCTATCTTTATAGTAGGCCCCCCTTAGACTAAGAGGCTAGAGTAATAAAACTAAAAAACTAGCTAGGTAGTTACTAAGATAAAGAGGACCTAAAGGTAGGTATAGAGGTTAGGAAATAAAGTAAACTAAGAGATTATATATAAAATAAAAAAGGCCTAGTCCTAGGCTTTAGCTAAGATATAAAAGGTAGTTTAGAAGATATACCTTAACTTATTAGGTAATATACTAATATTATAGAAGTAATATAAGTAGGTAAAAAGGTTTATAATAAGATATATAACTAATATAATCTTAGAGCTAGTTTATTTAAGCTATAGTACCTTAGTATAATTAAAAGAAAAGAAGGTAGAGGTTTTAGCCTAAAAGTTCTTTCTAGCCCTAGTAACTATTAGTCCTAAGCCTAAGTATAATATAACCTTAATTTATAAGCTAAACGCCCTTAGACCCTTATAAGATAAAATAAAAATCCTTATAGAAGTTATAATAGATAAAGTTAAAGATATACTTAGAGGCTATATAACCTAGAACGCCCTAGGTCTAGATAGGGTCTTATATAGGCTTTTAAAGGCCTTAAGCCCCCCCTTTTATAAAATACTAGTAAAGCTTTTTAATATATTACTATAGTCTAGATACTATTTAGCTTAGTATTAAGCTAGCTTTATTATAGTCCTTTAGAAGCCTAGGAAGACCTTAAATAACCTTTAGATAGTAGGAGGATAATAACTAATAACTCTCTTTAATATAATAAGTAAGTTATTTAAGAAGATTCTTATTACCTATATTATAACTATAATAAAGATATACTAACTTCTTCCTAAGGGTTAGATAAAGAACTAAAGGTATAAGTTAATAAAAATAGTAATTATAATAGTTATTAAGCTAGTCTATATAACTTAGGCCTAAGGTAAGGTTATATTACTTCTTTAATTAGATATAACTAAAGCCTTTAATAATATTAACTATAGATTACTTATTTAAGAGCTCTACTAGTTAGGCTATTTAAAGAAGATCCTTAATCTTATTTAATCTTTCTTTAATAAAAAAATAAACTAGCTTTAGATTAATAGTAATATAATAAAAGAAAAAGTAGTTTAATATAAAGTCCCTTAAGGCTTATTATAATTTTTAATCTTCTTTATCTTCTTTATAAGCTTATTATATAAAGCCCTTAAGATAACCCTAAGTCTATATATAGTTAACTTTATAAATAATATAAACTTATTATATATAAAGAAAAATTATAATAAAACTAAGTCTTAGTTAGAAAATACTTAAATTATATATAAAGACTAAATAAAAACCTATTAACTAAGTTTCTTTATATTAAAGTTTAAGTTATTATATTTTTAATATAAGTAAGCCTTAGATCTAAGCCCTCTTATACTTAGGGGTAAGGTAGTAGAGTTATTAATAAATATATATTTTCTTAAAATAATACTATTAGTAAGGTTAAAATAGTAGAAGTAAGTTAAGTTTATATTAGGGAAGGTCTAGTCTATACTTTAAGCCTTATAGCTAATAATAAAAAAGTTATAAGGCCTAAGGGTTAAGGAAATAAAAGATATTTACTTT
Source organism: Beauveria scarabaeidicola (assembly GCA_037289395.1). Classification (NCBI taxonomy): domain Eukaryota; kingdom Fungi; phylum Ascomycota; class Sordariomycetes; order Hypocreales; family Cordycipitaceae; genus Beauveria; species Beauveria scarabaeidicola. The sequence goes on from JAEIJG010000746.1 coordinate 6,921, forward strand.
TAAGGAATTTATCTAATTATATTATTTAAAGTAATAATATAATATAACTTTATAACTAGCTTTATATAAAGCCTAGCTAGGCTCTTCTAAGAGTTATAAGTAAAGTACTTAAAAGTAGTTAGAGGAGCCTTTAAGGCTACCTTTACTTACTATATAAAGATAAAGCTTAATATACTACTAGTAAATATTTACCTAATAATATAAAAAGATAAAACCCTTAATTAGTAAAAAGCTAATAAGGCTATAGCCTAACTCTAATATATTATTATATAAGTATTATTTCTAGTCTTACTTTACTAAAGTAATAATAAATAGATCTTATTACTAATAAAAGACTTATATTAGAACCTACTAAAGATAAGTAAGGAGATATTAGAGGGGGACTAGTATATACTTAAGGCTTAGGTTAACTAGATATAAAGAGTAAAGTAAGAGTATAAAGAAACTAAGAGCTAGAGGTAAGTAAGATAACTTACTTTATTTTTAGTCTATAAGCCCTTATAGGCTAGATATAAGGCTAAGGTAACCTTACTTCTTTATTATTAAATTACACTAACTAGGCCTCTATATACCTATCTAGTCCTACTATCTTTATAAGTAAAAGAAAAACTAGACTCTTTAGAAGAAAACCCTTACTTCTCTATCTAACTCTAATTATATATTAGTTCCTAGTAGGGGCTAGTAAGGCCTCTCTTCTTAATTATTTTTTATTTTACCCCCTTAGGGGGGGGTGTCCCTTTTATTAGGCCTTAACTCCTCCCTATTTACTCTATACCCGCTTTATATCTATCCCCTCCTAGATCTACCCTAGGCCTAATATTTATATAGGTTAGCCTTTATAGGTTATATACCTATTTTATTATTTTCTTACTCTTAACTAAGTAGTTAAGTATATAAAGTATATCTCTTTAGTCCCTTAGTAGTATTATAATAAGGGCATAGTACTAGCCTATAAGTTTATACTAGAGAAGTATATAATAAATATCCTCTACCTTATATTTATACTAATATATTCTTATATTATATTTAGGTACCTATTATTTATAGAGGAAAGTGTTTAGCCTAATCTTTCTTATCTATAACTATATTATAATAAAGCTAATATACCTTAGTAAATAAAGAGGTAAAGTCACCTTAGCCTTATATCTAGCTTATAGGGGCTTATAGACTAAGAATAAGGTAAGCTATCTTACCTACCTCTAGCTCTTAGTCTCCTTATACTCTTACTTTACTTTTTATATCTAGTTAGCCTAAGCCTTAAGTACACGCCTATCCCCCTCTAATACCCCCTCTCTTATCTTTAGTAGGTTCTAGTAAAGGTCTTTTATTAGTAGTAAGACTTATCTTCTACTACTTTAGTAAAGTAAGACTAAGGATAACACCTATATAATAATATACTAAAGCTAGGCTATAGCCCTATTAGCTTCCTACTAGTTAAGGGTTCTACTCTTCTATATTATTAGGTAGATATCTACTAATAATATACTAAGCTCTATCTCTATATAATAAGTAGGGGTAGCCTTAAAGGCCCCTCTAACCACCCTTAGGCACCTTACTTATAACTCTTAGAAGGGCTTAGCTAGGCCTTATATAAGGTTAGTTATAAAACTATACTATACTATTACTTTAAATAATATAATTAGATAAATTCCCTAAAGGTAGATATCCCTTACTTCCTTAACCCTTAGGCCTTATAACTTTCTTATTATTAGCTATAAGGCTTAAAGTATAAACTATACCTTCCCTAATATAGACTTAACCTACTTCTACTATTCTAACCCTACTAATAGTATTACTTTAAAGAGATATATATCTATTAATAACTCTACTACCTTACCCTTAAGTATAAGGGGGTCTAGATCTAAGGCTTACCTATATTAGAAGTATAATAGCTTAAACTTTAATATAAAGAAACTTAGGTAATAGGTTCTTACCTAGTCTTTATATATAGCCTAAGTATTTTCTAGCTAGGACTTTATTTTACTATAATTCTTCTTTATATATAATAAGTTTATATTATCTATAAAGCTAACTATATATAAACCTAGGGCTACCCTAAGGGCCTTATATAGTAAGCTTATAAAGAAGATAAAGAGGATTAGAGATAATAATAAGCTTTAAAGGACTCCCTACTAGACTACTCTTTCCCTTATTATATTACTATTAATTTAAAGCTAGTTTATTCTCTTATTAAAGAAGGATTAAATAAGGTTAAGGATCTTCTCTAGATAGCCTAACTAGTAGAGCTCTTAAATAAGTAGTCTATAGTTAATATTATTAAAGGCTCTAGTTATATCTAGCTAGAAGAGTAATATAGCCTTACCTTAAGCTTATATTATATAGACTAGCTTAATTACTATTATAATTACTATTTCTATTAACTTATATCTTTAGTTCTTTATTTAACCCTTAAGGAAGAGCTAGTATATCTTTATAATAGTTATAATATAAGTAATAAGAATCTTCTTAAATAACTTACTTATTATATTAAGGAGAGTTATTAGCTATTATCCTCTTATTATCTAGAGGTTATCTAAGGTCTTCTTAGGCTTCTAAAGGACTATAATAGAGCTAGCCTAGTACTAGGCTAGGTAGTAACTAGACTATAGTAATATATTAAAGAGCTTTACTAGTGTCTTATATAGGGGGGGGCCTAAGGCCTTTAAAAGCCTATATAAGACCCTATCTAGACCTAGGGCGTTCTAAGCTATATAGCCTCTAAGTATATCCTTAACTTTATTTACTATAACTTCTATAAGAATTTCTATTTTATCTTATAAGGACCTAAGGGCGTCTAGCCTATAGACTAGGGTTATATTATACTTAGGCTTAAGACTAATAGTTACTAAGGCTAAAAAGAACTTTTAGGCTAAAACCTCTACCTTCTTCTCCCTTAACTATACTAGGGTATTATAACCTAGGTAGGCTAGCTCTAAGATTATATTAGCTATATATCTTATTATAAACCTCTTTACCTACTTATATTACTTCTATAATACTAGTATATTACTTAATAAGTTAAGGTATATTCTCTAGGCCGCCTTCTATGCCTTAGCTAAGGCTTAGGACTAGGCCTTTTTCACTTTATATATAACCTCCTAGTCTACTATATTTCCTAACCTCTATACCTACCTCTAGGTCCTCTTTATCTTAGCGACCGCCTAACTAGTTTTTTAGTTCTACCACTCTAGCCTCCTAGTCTAAGGGGGGCTCACTACGGGGATAGCCCTAAGGATAATGTCTTCTATCACTAGTATAAGCCGCTTATACGCTACCTCTACCTCTAGGGGCCCTGCTATTAGCGGCTTGGTTATAGAAGGTAACCTTACTTCTTTACTTATTATAATATATTAGCTTTATTATAATATAGTTATAAATAAAAAAAGATTTAATAACTTTATAAGTAAGAAATAGTATATAACTATATTAAGCTTAATCTAGTAATAAAATTAAAAAATAACTTATTAGATATTAAAAAGTACTTAATTCTACCCCTAGATAATATTAATATAGAGTATTACTATTTATATAGAATGATTTTACTATTTATATAGATAATTTATAAGTAGAAATTTTCCCACTAGCGTAATACCTAATCTTTAGTATATACCCTACTAAAATAGAAATACCTTTATAGTCTAGCGCTTTTTTATTTTAGCTTATTAACTTTCTCCCCTTAATATTATTTTTTACTCCTTTTCTCCTAAATAATAATAATAATAATACTATAACATATACTCGCCGCCGCCGCTACTGCCGCTACTGCCGCCGCCTCTTATAGAGGCTCTCTTAATGACTTTATCTGGCCTATTATGTATATAACTCTTAGAATTAACGAAAATGCGTATTTTAAGCGAATTAGCGAGCGTTAAGAGCCTCTATAAGAGGTGGTGGTGGTGGCGGCGGCGGCGGCGGCGGCGAGTGTGTGTTGTGATAGGAATTAGCGCGGAAGAATCGTTAATCCGGCTCCGATGTGTGCATAATCGTTAAAAACAGCGAAAATACGTTTTTTAAGTGAATTAGCGAGCGTTAAGAGCCTCTATAAGAAGCGGCGGCGGCGGCGGCGGTAGCAAGTGTGTTATAGTAGATAGGTAGAAAAAATGAAATATAGTACTATTTTTAAAGATACTTATAATTTATATATAACTTACCTATAAATAGATATACCTTTAAAAATCTACTAGTATTACTTATAAATTATCTATATAAATAGTAAAATCGTTCTATATAAATAGTAATACTCTTAATATAAAGTTATTATATTAAGAGTAGTTAAGGTAGATAGTTTACTACTAGGGATATATCTTAATATGCCTTTATAGCTAATAAGTATTATAATAAGCTTAAGGTAGTAATAACTTAAGTAAGACTAAAATTAGAAAAAGAACTAATTAATAAGCTTTTCTTCTTAATTAAAGATAAATTTAAGAATAAGGTAAAGAAGATATAAACTAAGTATAAGTAAACTAAGGCTTAAAATAAAGCTAAAGTAGCTCTAAGGGGGACTAATACCTTAATTACTTAAGAGATAGTCTAAGCTATAATAAAAGAGATAATTATATAAATACTTAAGGAGAACTAAAATATTAGCTAACCCTAGCTTCTAGCTAGCTTATAATTATATACTATAGTAATAGTAATATAAGACTAAGCTAGCCTTAGGGCTAAACTAGTTCTTATTAAATATAAAAGAGAACTAGTTATTAATATTAAAGGATATATATAAGAAATTAAAAGCTACTCTTTATAAGAGATTATTATAATAGTTAATAAAGCTATTTAGGCTAATACTATAGTAGTAATATACTACCTCCCCTCTAAGAATATAGTCCTAACCTTTTATTAAGAGATAAAGGAAGATATAAAAGATAAGCTCTAAGTAAAGGTTATATTTAGCCTAAAGATAACCCTCTCTTAATAAGTATATATAATAGTAGTTAAAGTTATACTACTTAATAAAATCTTATAAGATATTATTAACCTTATAATAATACTCTTAGCTTTTAATAAAGTAAATATTATTATTATAAAGATATATTATCTTTAACTTAAGTCTAAGATATAGGCTTTTTTTATTATTAGAATATATAATACTAAGATAATAAACTATCTTTATAAGTAAGAGGTCTTTTTTAACTCCTAAGTCTTCTAATATAAGCCTTTCTTAAATATAATCTAGCCCTTATAATACTTTAGGTATTACTAGTATAACTATATAAGTAGGTTTTATTAAAATAAAAAGTAATATAACTAATATATTTACTAGACTTATACTAAGTCTAAGCTATATTTAGTAAAAAAAGATAATAAGAAAAAATAATATCTTAACTATAAAGGTAATTACCTAATATAATTCTAAAACTACCTTATTATAAGGTAGTACTAAGGCTATACCTAAGAGGCTTATTACTTTTAATTAATAGAGTTTAAGAGCTATTATCTTAGGGAAGAAAGATATTTAAGGTCCCTAAGGGTATTATTACCCTTAAAGAGAGCTAGGAGTATATAGTGTCTAAGAGGGTAGCCCCTAGGTCTCTTCTCTTTAGCCTTAATCTAAAGACCTTTCTTAATATAGACTAATATACTAAATTTTAACTTTATTAACCTTAGAATAAGGTCTATAAGCTTAGGGTTATTAGTTAAGATTTTATAATATAAAACCCTTATATTTATTATAAGTAAAGACTAATTATATTAAGTATTATTATTAGCCTTAATACTTATAATTTAATTATAAGATAAATTATTACTTTTATTACTCTTATTATTACTAATAGTTTTAGAATTAACTTAAGATATAGTTATAACTAAACTAGCCTAGCTTAAATAACTAAATAAAGATTCTCTTATAAAATATTTATAAAGATAATAATAATATCTAATTAGCCTTTTATTAAGAAGATAGCCTAGATATTATTATAATTTAAGAGGTATTACTAAGTAGCCCCTTACTTACCCCTTCTTTAGCTTTATACTAGCGCCTATAGGGGGGGGGGTAGGTAATAACTTATATCTATAAAAAGGTTAATAAAGTATTATAAGAAATAATAGTTAGAAAGGATATATATTATATTAAATTCCTTAATAACCCCCTTATCTTTATAAGTATTTACTCTAAGCTAGGTATAGACTTATATAGACTCTTAAGTAGAATCCTATTAGAAGAGGAGATCTTATATATAATAATAAAGAACTCTAACCTCTACTACCTTTTCTAAGACCTTTATAATAAAAAGTCCTTATTTAAAAATAATATAATTAAGGCCTTTACTTATATTAAAACTATATTAGTTATACCCCTAGGGATAGTAATATAATATTATTATAATTACTATATAAGTACCTTAGACCTTCTCTAGGCCTTCTTAATACTAAAAGGTAAGTATATAATACTAGACTAGAATCTAGCTAGGTTTAATTATATCTTATAGCTATTAGAGCTTTAGGCCTATAAGTTAAAGGGAAATAAGCTAATAAAGAAATAAGGAAAGATTAATATTAGTCTTACCTTAGCTAAAGTATAAAAGGTAACCTAAAGGATATACCTTAACTTACTAGGTAATATATTAGTATTATAGAAATAATATAAATAAGTAAAAAGGTTTATAATAAGATATATAGCTAATATAATCCTAAAGCTAGCCTACTTAGGCTATAATACCTTAATATAATTAAAAGAAAAGAAAGTAAAGGTTTTAGCCTAAAAGTTCTTTTTAGCCCTAGTAACTATTAATCCTAAGCCTAAGTATAATATAACCCTAGTCTATAAGCTAGATACCCCTAAACCTTTATAAGATAAAATAGAAATCTTTATAAAAGTTATAATAAATAAAGTTAAGAATATATTTAGAGGCTATATAGCCTAAAATACCCTAGGTCTAGATAAGGTCTTATATAAGCTCCTTAAGGCCCTAGGCCCCCCCCTCTATAAGATACTAGTAAAGCTCTTTAATATATTACTATAGTCTAAATACTACCTAGCCTAGTACTAAGCTAGCTTTACTATAATTCTCTAGAAGCTTAGGAAGACCTTAAATAACCTCTAGATAATAAGAGGATAATAACTAATAATCTTCCTTAATATAATAAGTAAGCTATTTAAGAAGATTCTTATTACTTATATTATAACTATAATAGAGATATACTAGCTCTTACTTAAAGGTTAAATAGAGAACTAAAGGTATAAGTTAATAAAAATAGTAATTATAATAGTTATTAAGCTAATCTATATAGCTTAGGCCTAAGATAAGGCTATATTACTTTTTTAGTTAGATATAACTAGAGCTTTTAATAATATTAACTATAGATTATTTATTTAAGAGCTTTATTAGTTAGGCTACTTAAAGAAGATCTTTAATCTTATCTAATCTTTCTTTAATAAGAAAATAAACTAGCTCTAAATTAATAATAATATAATAAAAAAGAAGATAGTCTAGTATAAAGTCCTTTAAGGCTTATTACTATCTCTAATCTTCTTTATTTTCTTTATAAGCTTATTATATAAAGCTCTTAAGGTAGCCTTAAGTCTATATATAATTAGTTTTATAAATAATATAAACCTACTATATATAAAAAAAAATTATAATAAAACTAAGTCTTAGTTAAAGAATATCTAGATTATATATAAAGACTAAGTAAGAACTTATTAACTAAGTTTCTTTATACTAAAGTTTAAACTATTATATTTCTAATATAAATAAGCTTTAGATTTAAGCCCTTTTATATTTAGGGGTAAGGTAATAAAGTTATTAATAAATATATACTTTCTTAGAGTAATATTATTAGTAAGGTTAAGATAATAAAAGTAAGTTAAGTCTATATTAAAGAAGGTCTAGTTTATACTTTAAGTCTTATAACTAATAATAATAAAAAAGTTATAAGGCCTAAGAGTTAAGGAAGTAAAGGATATTTATCTTTAGGGAATTTATCTAATTATATTATTTATAGTAATAATATAATATAGCCTTATAGCTAGCCTTATATAGGGCCTAGCTAGGCCCCTCTAAGAGTTATAGGCAAGGTATTTAAGGGTAGTTAGAGGAGCCTTTAAGGCTACCCCTACCTATTATATAGAGATAAAGCTTAATATACTACTAGTAAATATCTACTTAATAATATAAAAGAGTAAAAACTTTAACTAATAAGAAGTTAATAAGGCTATAGCCTAGCTCTAATATATTATTATATAAGTATTATCCCTAGTCTTACTTTACTAAAATAATAATAAATAAATCTTATTACTAATTAAAGACTTATATTAGAACCTACTAAAGATAAGTAAAGAGATATTAGAGGGGGACTAGTATATACTTAAGGCTTAGGCTAATTAAATATAAAAAGTAAAATAAAAGTATAAAGAAACTAAGAGCTAAAAGTAAATAAGATAACTTACCTTATTTTTAGTTTATAAGCCCTTATAAGCTAGATATAAAGTTAAGGTAACCCTACTCTTCTATTTATTATAATATATTAGCTTTATTATAATATAATTATAAATAAAAAAGATTAAGCTAAATACTTTCTTTTATAAATAATAAGTACTTAGATATAATATAAAAATATATTAATATAAATATAAAGTAAAAGATATTTATTATATACTTCTTTAATATAAACTTATAAGCTAAGACTATAATTAGTATTATACCTTTACTATAATATTACTAAAAGACTAAAAAGATATACTTTATATACTTAATTACCTAGTTAAAAGTAAGAAAATAGTAAAATAGGTATATAACTAATAAAAGCTAACTTATATAAATATTAAACCTAAGGTAGATCTAAGATAAGATAGATATAAAGTAAGTATAGAGTAGATAAGGAGGAGCTAAGGCCTAATAAAGGGGATACCCCCCCCCCTAGGGGGGGTAAAATAAAAATAATTAGGAAGAAAGGCCTTACTAGCTTTTACTAAGAACTAATATATAACTAGAGGTAGATAAAAAAGTAAGGGTTTTCTTTTAAGGAGTCTAGTTTTTCTCTTACTTATAAAGATAATAAGACTAGATAAGTATATATAGGCCTAGTTAGTATAATTTAATAATAATAATAAATAAGAAAGATTAGGTTAAATACTTTCTTCTATAAGTAATAAGTACCTAGATATAATATAAAGATATATTAATATAGATATAAGGTAGAGAATATCTATTATATATTTCTTTAGTATAAACTTATAAGCTAGGATTATAGTTAGTATTATACCTTTATTATAATATTACTAAGAGACTAAAGAGATATATTTTATATACTTAATTACTTAATTAAGAGTAAGAAAATAGTAAAATAGGTATATAACTAATAAAGGCTAACTTATATAAATATTAGGCCTAGGGTAGATCTAGGATAAGATAGATATAGAATAGGTATAGAGTAGATAAGGAGGAGCTAAGGCTTAATAAAAGGGATACCCCCCCCTAAGGGGGGTAAAATAAAAATAATTAGGAAGAGAGGCCTTACTAGCCCCTACTAGGAACTAATATATAACTAGAGTTAGATAGAGAAGTAAGGGTTTTCCTCTAAGGAGTCTAGTTTTTCCCTTACTTATAAAGATAATAAGACTAGATAGGTATATATAGGCCTAGTTAGTGTAATTTAATAATAAAGTTACTTAGTATTCTAGCTCTTTTTAAGTATTTATATAATTATTTCTTTAATAATAGCTTATATTATCTTTTAATTAATTAAGATATTAACCCTTATTAAGGCTATCTTAGCCTTACCTTAGGCTTATATTTACTTATATTTAGATTATAATTCTTTTATCTAGTCTTTAAATTTATTTTTAATTAAAAAGAGAAGCTTATTAATTATTTCTCTTTTAGATCTTAGTCTTAATTAGGTTATAACTATATTAGGCTTATTATAGTATTACTTAGTTATTAGGATATATCTAGGTATATCTTTAGTAGTAAATCGCCTATTATAACTACCTCTAGTAAAGTAGCTCTAAGTTATTATTATCTAAGGGTAGATTTATATATTTTAAAATATCTAGTAAGTTATTTTTTAATTTTATTACTAGATTAAGCTTAATATAGTTATATGTTATTTTCTACTTATAAAGTTAAATCTTCTTAATATTAATATTACTAATAAATAGTTAACTAGATTTACTATTAACTACTATTCTAAATATTACTTCTATTATTAAAAATATATTCTAAATATATTAAATATCTTTATATTTATTTATTATTTAATTTAACTACTATAAGTAGTTTTAAAAAGCGTTTTTTTATTAAATTATATATCTCTTAATAAACTAAATTAAGTAATATTAGCTTTTTTATATTAATATTATTCTTATAATATTACTTAAGTAATAATATAATAAAGAATAAAGTCTTTTATTATTATATCAGGTCTAAATAGTCCCTATAATATACTATATAATAGGCACTACTAATAAAAGAGTATATCTCCCTTAAAAATAATAAAAATAACTTTTTTACCTTTTTTATATTTTATTTCTAATATTAACCTTATAATTAAGACCTTATTTAGGTATTCTTTTAATTATTAACTATATACTACTTCTTATAGTAACTTTTTTATATTTAAGTTAGATATAACTATATCTTTCTCCTTTATAATTTTTATATTTCTAATAATTTAATACTCCTAATTAAGCTAACCTTAATTATTTTATATATATATACTAACCCTTAGAGAGATAATAATCTTTTATTATATTATAGACTATAGAAGCTTTTATATATAGTACCTTATTACTATAGGTTTTCTAGTGGTTCTCCCTATCTATTATATTATTATTATTATAATATTATTTTTCTTAGTTAAGGGGTTATTTTAATATTAAAAACTATACTTATTATAGCTTTTTTTATATAAAAAGAAGTATACTATTATAAACAAAGGAAAGCGTAGGAATACGTAGGGTAGCTAGGGAGGCGGCCTAGAGGAGTAGCTAGGTAGGCGCCTATAAGTCACTTAATTAGGGTAACTAGTTATATAACTAGATCACCGTAGATTATAGTAAGCTAGTAGTAATCTAATAGTATATTAGATTACTATAGATTATAATAAGCTAGTAGTGATTTATAAGATAATAGATTACTTAGATTACTAGTAATCTAAAGTAATCTAACTCTATAATAGAGAGATAAATAAATATATAAGAAAGGGGATTTCTTATAACTAGATAGTCTAGTTTTCTATTAATTAATCTAAGTAATTCTAAGTAATTAGTTTTAAGAGTTCTACTCTTAATAATTATTTATATAATAAATATTACTTATTATTACCTTATAGTATTTAAACCTAACTTACTACCTAAGAAATAGACTAACTATAGATTAGGAATAAGCTATTATTATATTTTAATTAATCTTATTTAATAAGTTACTTATAAAACCTTAAGTAATTAACCTTTTATAATATCTACTATAAATAAAAATATTACTAACCCTATATAAGTAATATAGTAGATATATTAGTAGATTATAGCCTTAATTATATAAGTCTAGATACTCTAGATTAACCTAGGAGGAGGAGCTATATATAGTATACCTAAGTTCCTAAAGCCTAAAGTATTTAATAAAACTAAAGGAAGTATCTATATCTTCCTTACTTAGGCTAAAGCTTACTTAAAGGTTAATATTACTATTAATAGAGAACCCTTAAAGATTCTCTATATTAAAAACCTTTTTATTAATAAAGTAATAAAATAGTAAGAGTTAACTCTTAGGGATTACCTTAATAATAATAAACCTAAAGTAAAAACTACTTAAATTTTTAATAATTATAATAACTTTAAAAAGCTATTTAAAACTATATTTAGAGACCCTAATAAAATTTAAACTACTATATAAAAGCTTAAAGTACTAAAGTAAACTAGGTCTACTTAATACTATATATAAGAGTTTAGATATATTATTACTTTTATTAATTAAGATAATAATAGCTAGATAGAACTTTTTTATAATAGACTTAAAGAAGATATAAAAGATAAAATTATAAAAGAAGATTAACCTAATAACTTTAACTACTTTATTAAAAAAGCTATTAAGATTAATAATTATCTTTATACTAAAAAACTTAAATATAGTAGAAAGAGAATAAGCTATTAAGGTAACCCTCTATAATATTATTAGGTAAATTCTAGAAGACACTAAAATAGATCTATAGTATATAGAACTTATTTAAGACTAATAGAACTTAATATTATTAGAAAAGAAAAAGGAAAGAAATATTATAATTATAGAAAGACTAGATACTTTATAAATAAATACTAAATACTAAAGAAGTAGTAGAAACTAGTTACTAAAGAGAAAGGATTATATATAGTAAATTATAAAGACTTACTTATTTAGAATATTAATATAACTAATAGTAAAAAATACTTCTTAGACACTAACTAGTTTATAAGTTATAATAAACCTATATCTAATAAAGATTAAGACTTTAGAACTTAACTTATCTTAGATAAAGAAGAAGACCTTAAGATTACCTAATTAGATATAAAAGATATATTTATCTATATACTAGTAATACTACTAATACTAACTAATAATATAATAGACAGGGAGAACCACTAGAAAACCCATAGTAATAGGGTACTACACATAAGAGCTTCTATAGTCTATAATATAATAAAAGGTTATTATCCCTCTAAGGGTTAGTGTGTGTATATAAAACGATTAAAGTAGGTCTAATTAGGAGTATTAAATTATTAGAAATATAAAAATTATAAAGGAGAAAGATATAATTATATCTAGCTTAAATAT
>JAEIJG010000747.1:0-19662 GCA_037289395.1 Beauveria scarabaeidicola
GCGGAAATCGTGTACGTACCAAGGCGACGCAAAAGACGGACAAGCAGAGAGCAATGGTGATGAGGCCGAGCTTCCAGGCGACGGGGTACTCGACGCCGTCGTCCTCGTCGTCGTCGGCGGACGCTGGCGAAGCATCATTAGCCGCGGCTTTTTCGTCGTCGACGCTGATCTGCTCGGCGGCAGCGGGTTGCTTCTCGTGCAGCGAGGCCGACGCGGGTGTGCTGTCGAGGGTGGCCTTGTGGCGCGAGCCAATCGAGCCAACCTCGGTGGCGCTGTCTTGGGCGGCGCCCATTACAGCTGACTTGTGCGTTTTTAGAATTGCAGCGAGCTTTGAGTTGGCGATGGGCTTTGTTTGCTGGTTTTGGGGGGGGGGCGAGTTTTCAAGTCTCTATTTAGAAGTGATCTGTGTCGTCGAGGCGCAACACACCCCGTTTGTTGTCTTGGTAAAAGGAGGAATATCGACAAAGGAACCCGGAAGCGAGATCAGATGGAGGTAAAGAAGAAAAGGAAGAATTAGAAGAAGAAGAAGAAAATGGCACTGTTGCGTAAGGAGGTATAAAGGCAACGTCAGAGTAGACAGGGTAATAATAAAGGGAAGAAAAAAAACATGCGCAATCGTACTCGCAAAGCTGAACTGGGTTGTCGGGTCCGTCAGTACTCCGAAGTCCGCGAAGCTGCTGGCTTCATCTCCGCCGCTAGAGAGCCTTGTGCATGTTGCCAGCAAACTACGAATAATTACGTGCTTACGAAGTACCTATGATGCCACTAATTAGGTACGGACGGTTTGTCCAGATGATGGGGGAAGCGAGCTAAAAGCTGGGCCCGATCAGGACTTGGCAAGTCAAAGCAAGCCTTAGCAAGGCAGCAAACCAGACGGAAGCAGTCGGGTCCGAAGCGTGCAGTGGGTCTTTTTTTCTCTTTTTTTCTCTTTTTCCTTTCTTTCTCACTTTCAAGTTTCCGACCCCTTATTAAGGTGGGGATTTTCTTACTTTTGTTTTGGTGCGCTGCGGACATGATGGAAATGTGATGAGGAGCATTGTTACTTCACACAGGCAAGAGAGTCATATCTGAAAGATCTGCGAGCAAGTGACTACATTCCAACTGATTGAAGACGACAGGGCCCCATTTATCCCATTTATTAACAAACTGACTCACATTTTGCTCAACTTTCAAGACATGAGTGGAGCAAGGCAACAAGGGCAAGGCTTACTGGTAGACTGTGGTAGTTAGAACTTAGCTGGCAAACATGATGGGGCTGATGAGATTGGCAAGGTTCTTTCTTAATAATTACTCGGTATTTTATCGCGTCTTTCCGCAAAGTGACACGCCTTGTTCGTCTGTGGCGGAGCTGTCTCTTGTACGTTTGGCCAATGATGCCTCGTCTGGCCACCTGACACGACGAGATTTCCACGCAAGTTACTGGTAAATAAATCCAACAAAGCTTTGCGGACTTTGCAAGCCCAGTCCGATGATGCTCGTTGTGAGAGGAAATATCATAACCTTATAAAAGGGAAAAGAGAAAGATACTTATTTATAGAAATATAAAACCGGCAGGCATCTGCAACACGGTACACCAGAGGAAAACTCTGGCCTGCCTTTTTGACGGAACGGCTAGGGAACTTCCGGCACACCCTAGCCTAGCCTTAGCTGTACGGAGTATTTATGTAGCTGAGCCCTATTTAGCACACTATTTAGGTACTCGAGCCTCCGGGAATGTAACCAGCCGAGGCAAACGAGCCTTGATCTGTCCAATCAACAAACCGCACAGCGTTCCATGGCGGGCTCTTACTTGTCTCGTGCACCAACCTTCATTACTACCTAATTGGCATTGCGGCCGCGCACTGCAAGACATGAACGAGACGGGACAGTCCTGAGCTTGTGCGTGCGTCGAGGTACAATGTCCGCTATCTGAAGCGAATTGGCTTCATCAACGGCTCAGATACAAACTCTTTCTGTCAAGTAATTTTTTTTTTTTGGTTATTTTTTCTACGTATTCTATTCTGTTGAATCTTTTGGACCTTTTTGATCTTTTTGATCTTTTCATCTTTTCATCTTTTCATCTTTTAGTCATTTTCTAGTTATTCTTTCATCTGAGCTCTTCTCTCTTTCTTAGTCTGCTTACTTACTTGCGTATTTTCTCACCATTTTAATCATCTCTCGTCTTCTTATTCACGTCTCTTGATGATGTAGCTCGATTTGGTCCGAATTATCGCGGATGCACGCTAGAGTACCACACAGCGCGGCTAACCTATTCGAATTCCACGTTGCATCTAATCTTTTTCGTGCGCTACATAGTTACAGTCCGGTTGGTCGCGACACAGACCAGTGAGGGTATTACTTGGCCCGAGCCATTTCGGGCCGCCGTTTCTTTTCGCTTTCTTTGGCCCTGTTCTTGCCATGCAAGAATGCAAGCCGCAACTCTTCGGCCAAGCAGGAAGACGCTGTTTTGTACGCGTCAATCTGCCCACCAGGAGACGCAAAGTGTCCGGTACCGCCTGTTCAGTGCAGTGATTTAAATGTCATCATGGTGTTTTGCCTGCCTTCTTCAAGGTTGACCATGTTTGCGCACATAAGCAAGCTTGATGCCCGTTCCAAAGTAACTATTCGACTCGTCCCTGGCCCCTTGGTAATTTGTGTATGTGTGTTTTTTTTCTTTCCCTTGGGATATCTCATATTCAAAAGTCACCATGCTGTCTTGTTTGCAGACAATGAGTATGATTACTCTGGTTCTTCTTACAGCACAAGCCGCGTACACTGCGCAACTGCTGCATCAGTTCCCCAGCCACTTGCAATGGGTTGAAAACATGGCCGTGCGCCCGAATGGAAATATACTCATCACCACTTTTGACCAAGCCCACATCTATGAGCTTGATCCCAATAACGGAAACCCGCCCCGGCTGGTGGCTACCCTGCCCGACGCAGACGTCGCTCTTGGCATCGCCGAGACATCACCCGACGTCTTTGCCGTCGAGGCGGGCCATCTAAACAGGACGAGCCATCATCTCGACGGGTCCGGCCGAATCGACACCCTCGACTTTTCACGGCTCGATTGCCATGGGCGGCCCAGAGTCCAGACTGTCGCGGCTCTTCCCCAGGCCAAGCTAGCCAACGGCATGGCGGCGCTGCCCATGCACAGCCACTTGGTCTTGAGCGCCGACTCCATCACGGGGACCATCTACCGCGCCGACACCAACACGGGCACCGTGGACGTTGCGATCCAGGACCCAAAGCTCGCGCCCCACGATCACCCGGACCCGTTTCTGACGCTCCTCGGTGTCAATGGCTTGCAGACGCACAACGGATACTTGTACGTGACGAGCACGTCTGCGCAATTCCTCGGCCGCTACAAGATTGACGCATGTGGGAATCCGTTGAGCGAGCTAGAGATTCTTGTCACGTATGACGCGCCGCGAAGCCCAGACGACTTTGCGGTTGCGAGAGATGGATCCGTGTTTGGCGCCGTCCCGCTGGATAGCGTTTCCAAGGCCACCCCAAACGGTTCAGACTACGACGTGGCTTTCCTTGTCGACCATGATGGAGAGCTGCAGAGGCCGACAGCGGCCATTTTGAGCTTGGATGAGACGACGCTGTATGTATCTACAGGAGGCAGGAATGACAAGGGCGGAAAGGGTGGTCAGATATTTGCTGTCCGCTTGACGTAGGTGGACAACATTTTTGTACATGGAGAAAAAAGACGCTTCAGAATTGAAAGATTGTATATCGTGACGCAGACCTTGGTGTGGCTTTTCTCAATTCTGGTCAACGGCAACTACGCCGGCTATTAGAATGAAATGCAAAGTCTCCGTATCAACTGTCAAGGCCCACGTTTCTCGGTTATAGTTGTAAAAAAAAGAGACAGATGATGGCCCGAGTAATTTGAGTCGGTCAATTCGCCAAGCTTTCGTGGCGTCTCCAACGACTTCAGCCGCAAAGTCCACCGACAAGTTGTGCGCCGTTTGTATGCACGCGACCGACAGCCGTCGAAACACTCGAGGCAAAGTCCAGGGAAAGATTTTTTCTTCTTGTGTGTTTCTCTGTTGCCTTTTTTCATCAAGGCGTATTTTCGCCATTGCTACTTTCCGAACGCGAACCGCCCACTCCCCGCAGCGGCCCGTCAAGAGAGAGAGAGAGCTGCTGCTTTTTCGAAGCTTCAAAATTCGCCTACAGGTCATTTATCGTGGTGGCGTCTTCATCCCTGTATAGGGTTGGGATTGTCAGGTTCGGGCCATTTCTTCCAGGGCTCCTCCAAGACCCAACAAGGCGGGCGCGTGCACACGAATCGTGTCCGAGGTCGACGGCGCCGACTTTGCGTTTGACATTCGCAGCTACCAATACATTGCGCAAAACACAAACTGCTGCCTCTCGTTCTGCACAAACGCAACGAGGGATGGATGGCCCGGGTACGTCTGCGAGTCCAGGAAGCAAAACGCCGCGCCGGATGCGTTTTCACGAGTCTTTGTTTGGTGCAGCGACAAGCGGGCAGACGCAGTGGCTAGAGGTCGATGCGCATAGGAAATGGTTCGGCCCAAAAGAAATACCAATGAATACTTGTTTGTAGCATAATCTGGCCTTTGCAGCGGAAGCTCCAAGTCGGGCTAATATATGGCACACCAGGTGTTCACGGCGGGTTTCCCTCTAGTGCTCGAGAATCAGTGTATCTGTTGAGAATGAGCGTCAACATTTAGACAAACATGAGCATGTACGTACCACGGTAAACTCGATGCGAAAACGATTTGATCCAGGCATTCAAAGAGTGCTCGCGTACGGGCTTCTTAGTACAACGCAAAGTGCCATATTCAAAACACTCAACGAAAAACACACATGACTTCTATCAACACACTCTTCGACAATCTAGAGAGTGAATTGCTGGCAAATGTACATAAAACTCTGATGCGCGTGCGAGAGCTTCTTATCCAAGATATTCGTCCTGAATCAAGCTGTACCACGGCTTGTCATCACGCCATGCAGCCTCCATGAGCTTGCGTGCGCGCTTAACCTAATGATGATCAGGCGTCAGCAGTTGTCCACAACACCATTAAACTTTTTTTTCTTTTTATTTGCAATTCCATACCTGTTTCATGCCGCTCTTCTCCGCGCTCTTCAAGCGGGCAAGAATCAGCTTACGCTGGGTGACTTCGTTTGTTTCGCATCCAGCGACGAAAAGCGGAAACAAGCAAGCCGTGTCAGCTTCCTTTTCTCTGCGTACATGTTGAATGCACTCCCATATTCTCTGGACCCCGTCCTGAACCTCTTCATCCTCAGAGCCCTTGCACAGGATACGGCGCCGCAGGTACACGATGCCAGCCCAGTGGAAAGCCTGGCTGGCGGCGTCCATCTCAGTGAGGCTTCTCATGTCAACCTTTTTTTTCCGGACATGATGGCAAACCTTGACGGGCTTCGTCATGCTCTCCTTGAATCTGCTCTCGAGGTCCAGTGCTGCTTGCATGGTGGCACCGTCTGGCCCCTCGGCGCCGGAGCAGCATCGAATTTGGGAAGCAAGCTCGACAAGGAGCTGTCCGCAGCGCGTGGTGAAACCCATCACGCAGTCAAACTCCTCTTCGTCGTCGACAGTGATCCTGTGGAGCAGGTCAAACGGACCAGTCTGGGGTGTAATGTCCTCTATGGGCGGGCTGAGGCTGACTTGGCCCATGGTGTCAAGATACGAAAACCAACTGAAAATGAAGGAGAGCTCCTCATCCCTTCCATCTTTTGCGCGGATGCTCAGAACACGCTTGTCCACCAGACTGCGCGTGAGATTGAGGTGCTTTTGCCAAGGGATGTTGGCTCCAAAGGTGCTTGGGGATGACTTTTCGAGCGATATCAGAAGCACCATTGAGAGCAGAATATCGTCCGGTACTGGCTTGCTTTGGTCGTCGAGCTTCACTCTCAGCACAGAAAAAATGTCTTCTGCCCACTCGGCCATCCGCAACTCAGGCTCTATCATGCGCAAGACTTGCGACCGATGCACAGCTGCAGCAGGCGTCAGCCAGTACTGGTAAGGAAAGGTAAATCAATCTAACCTGCGAAAGCTAGCATCAGGCTCAGTAGAACATCACTTTGGAATGCAATAGCTGGCATAAAGTAGCTAAATGGATTAGCGTCTTTGTTGTGATACGGTGCCAGGACTATAATCTGTCAGTTGTAGCTCATATCTTTCGGGATTTTGCTTCCTCATGCCTTTCGCTGTGTAATTGACAAAGTGGTCCTAAATTGTTTGTTCAGCATGAGTAATACTATTGGCCATCCAATAAGTACTCACAAAGAACTGGCGTTAGGTCAGCAAAAGTGTTTTTGGAAATACAAGGTGCACCTACCATCATGTTGGTTTCGTCTCTCAATCTGTGCAGCCTTCTTGTCAGCATCTTTTCTCCGTCTCGTTCTTTTTCGGGGTCTCTTACTTGTCTGGTATAGGGGATATCCCTTTCGGCAGCGAATTGATGGTTTGTTGGTATTCGCTGCTGATTATCCAGGGCGGGTTCCCGGTCGCCGTCTCTGCCTGTTCAGGGATCGTCTCAAAGCTTCCACCTCTGATCAGCGGAGCGTTGATGTCTCCCATGGCCATCATCCATGGTTTCCCGCTCATGAGACACATCATGCTACAAGTGGGTGCGCTACTGCAGCCGACTTGAGCCATGTACGAGAGGCTGGTTGAGCATTCTACAGAGCCGGCTCCTGTGCCATCGACGCTAGATCTATGATCAGACGCCTTAACAGCTGCAGGATCCACCCATATCGATTGAAGTGCCATCTCATCGCTGGTACAAGACGGCACTCTCGAGAGTTGTGGCGAGTTCAGAGTCATGCAACTCAGCATGGGCCCTGTGTTGTTCCATGCGCCAGACCACTGGGGATCTCCGGGAGACTGGGCCTGGTCTAGGTAATATGGCTCCAGCTGGCCGTCATTTTGTGCGGGTCGAGAGGCGATGGCTTCTTCGTTGGTCGATATAGTTGATGCGGGACTTTGTGCGGTGCCAGTGAACTGCGTGGTAGCCATGGTCATATCTGTGCTCTCGCTGCCCATGGCGAATCGGATGTCCGCGGACGACCGATCTAGGGAAAAAGCATCATCCATCGATTTAGCCTTCTTCTTCACCACGACAGATGAGCTCATGTCAGAGTTCTGGTGCAAGTCTTGAAAAAGAGTATGCTCAAACTCATAATGTCTGGGGCCCGTGTTGGCGGAGTTCGGCTCGGTTGCAGAACGCTCAAGTGGCACGCCAATACTGTCGGCTGCGGAGGCGTCAACCAGAAATTCATTGCTGAAGAAAGTCGGCATGGGCAACGCTTCGTCGGTTTCATCAGCGCCGTTACGGCGCTTTATCCTCCGGCCTTCCCAGTTTAGCCTGATCTTGTAGTCACAAGTATCACCAGTTTTTGCGCAACTGTATAAAAGTCAGTCCAACTGCGGCAGCAGCACAACAGGCGACACCCTCCCTAGTTGAAAGAAGACTTACTTTTGACAAATGGGTCGTTCCTCTCCGCACTTCACCTTGCGGGATTTGCAGGGCCTGCTTTTTGTCAAAAAGAATGCGAGGGCCGCATATAAGTGGCTACTCACCAGCAGCCGGTGCGGCTGCGTCGTTTTGGCTCCGAGGATCCCGAGGCTTTTGCGCGAGGCATCTCGACCGGACAGATTGGATGTTGAAATTCTGTACGTGATTTGAGTACTGGCCACCAAGAGGCACTGAGACACAGCAACAGGAGCAGCAAGGGCGACAGAGCGTGTTGCAGGATGCACAGGGATTGAGCGAACAGCCACGATTGGCAGTCGAGTTGGGGTTGGTCAGGTTCTTTAAGTACGGCATGGATACGGAATCAAAAAAATGGAATAATCTGGGAAATCCAGCCAAAACGGACACCAAGCCGTATTTAAAGCACATACAAATGAGCAACAAGAGGCGGGACAAGAACATGGTGGGCAGAGAGTGACCCCAACCGACAGGGGTCTTGATTCCAGCTGGCTGGTGACACTTGCCTCACTTTTTAGCCAATGGGGGCGCTAATGATTGAGATGCTAAGCAAAATGCAACATGACAGCAGCGCGTGGTGTCAACTGAGCGGGGAGAGGCCCGTCTTTAGAGGTCCGTCTTTCCAGGTCGCTGCAGGTCATCGGTGTCAAGTTGTTGGCACTGTCTGGCAGAACATCGTAGGACTGGGCCGTAATAACCCGGCTCGTCGCGGCGGGTGGGGGAATAGCCAGGCTTCACGCTAGGCACCGTGGCTGAAGACGCTATTTGGCTCAGCTCGGTGACAGCATGGAAGCCTGTAGGAATAGGCGTTGCGACGGGCCCAGGGCCGTGGTTCTGGTGGTTTTCGACAAGCGAGTTTGCCGACGATATTAGTTTGGCATGCGGATTCCGTCTCGCTTCTATTTCTGCATCTATTATCCGCACTACATGACGTCAATGTTGAGGATTTTAATGTCTTCCTCGGGCTTCTCTTTAAAGGTGCGCGTATTCTCAATCTTTTGAATCACGTCAAATCCTTGAGTCGCGCGACCAAATATTGTATGTTTGCCATCAAGCCACGGCTGCAAGCACATGTTCGGTTAGCCAAACGTGGGGTTCCGCTGTATAGGCAATGAAGTTTTGAAAATAAACAGGAGCGGCAAGAAGAATCTGCAGGATCATCCCGAGCGGGAGGGGAAATAGCGTGCCCACTTACCGTCTTTTCCGTGGTAATAAAAAACTGACTGCCATTGGTGTTAGGCCCGGCATTAGCCATGCTGACAGTGTACGGCTTGTCGTGCTTGAGACTGCTAAATTCATCCGCAAACTCGCGTCCCCAGATGCTTTCGCCGCCCGTGCCGTCGCCAAGCGGGTCGCCGCACTGGATCATGAATTTGCGAATGACGCGATGAAAGATAGTATTGTTATAGTAGCCCTGTTTTGCGTGCGTGACAAAGTTCTCGACCGTTTTCGGTGCCGCATCGGGAAAGAGGCGTAGGTGGATGTCACCATAAGTAGTATGGAGCACCGCAGCACTCCCTGTCTCTGTTTTCTTAGCATTGACCTCCTTCTCGCGACCGAGCATCGTAGGCCTTTCATTCTGCACATCGCGCGTCGATTTGGATATTTCTTGGTCATTTGTAAAGAGATAGAAGCGGACTTTGCCCGCCGCCGTGGCAACGAGCAGAGGGTCACGGGCTTCCGACTCCTGCAGCAGGGGGTTACTCGACGCACCCATCTCCACCGAGGTGACGCCCTTTTTCTGCGGCTGACCCTGGTAGACAGCCAAGTTGATGGCGCGTAGGTTGTCGTCCTTTCCATACGTCTTGACCACCTGATTCGTGTACGTGTTGAGGACTTTGATGCCCAACATGGAGCCATATATCAGAAAATTGCCTGATTCGTCAAAAATCACATTTGATCCCGCCCGCATGCTCTGCGACTCGACATCGCGCTCCTGGGCTAACCGACGCCCGAACTCGACCTGATCCATTTTCTGGGACGCGCTCCCCGCCTGCTGCAAGTCTTGCATGGCCTGCAGTGACTCATCGTAAGTACGATGCAGCTTGGCCGAGGCAAAATCGAACAGGCGAATCTTGCGATCAGGCAGCGAGAATGCGGCAAAGCTTTTACCCTGCGGGGATATCGTGATGCATGTCGGGACGGATTTGGCCTTTTTAAAGTCGAAAAGGTTCGTCGAGCTCTTGTACTCGAAGACTCCCTCGGGCTTTTCGTATGTCCCGCTCGGCCGCCAGTACTCGATCATACCACCCTCGTCGGCAGATACGACACAATCGTAGCTGTCATTAAATGCCATCAGATGGACAGGGTTTCGGTGCAACCCCTTTATGGTATGGATCGGCTCCTCCTTGTCCCCCCTGCCATCGTACAGGTGTACGAGCGGCTTCCCCTCTTGGGACACGGCGAGTAGGGGAAACGAGGCACCCTTCTTGTGCACCCAGCACACACTTTTCGGGGCGAAGCTCAGCGTGATCATGGACAGCAAATCAAACGTAATGACGTCAAAAATCTTAATAGTCTCATCCGCCCCTGCAGTAGCAAAGCTTCGTCCGTCCTGGCTGACCGCGACAGCCTTGATCTCGCCATGATGGGCGCGAAACTCTTTGACAAACTCGATTCCCTGTGCAATCTTCTTCCAAAATTTCACAACGCCGTCGGCGGACGAGGTGATGAGAAATTCTGTCAGCGGCGTCCACGTGACAAAGGAGACTTGCTCCTTGTGCATGAGGGACCGAGAATATCGCGCCGAGGCGGGCAGGGCCGCCACGTAGAGCTTTTCGTAGGGCAGGACGCGTCGCTTCTTCTTGGGCGCTTCGGCAGAGGGCAGCTGGGGGCCCATGTCGTCATCGGAGGAGTCTGCACAAGTGTATGTTAGTCTTTGACGGCCTCATTGGACAGCAGGCCGGTCCAGTGGCAGGATGGCGTACCAGAAGCGTCATCTTGGAAGTCGGCGTGGCTTCGCTTCTGGGCCGCGCTATCGTCGAGGGCGCCGTCTGCCATGGCTACTGCTGTCGATAGTATTGAGTGGATAATGGCCTCGCAATTGAGCCACTGAAATACGACGGCAAGTCAAAGGGCACTGTTGTTGCAGGTAAATTTGGTGATGAGCAAAGTGTTGAGCCGACCACATTTGGCGAGAGACCCGGAAAGTTTTACTGGAGCAAACGGCCACGCCTGGCCGCCTGAGGACTGAGGACCTGAGGTGCAAGATGTGGGGTGCTGCCGCTCTCCCAATTACGGGCAAGACAGAACATGGCGACAGGCTGACAGCTACCCTGCGTCGGTCGGACATGGCGATTTCAATCGATTTTAGGGTTCTTTTGGCAGATTAAATGCACGTTCATCTTTTCCATTACATCTCAGCCACTTTGCCATTTTTAGAAACAAAAATGTCCGTGCAGTTGCCGTTGTAAAACAGAAAAAAAATGCACGTCGATATCCGGAGCCACGCCGGACTTTAAGCACCAATATTCCGCCGCCTCCGCGAAACAGGCACAACGGGCGCGATGCCATCAAATTTCAACCCTTTTTTTCTTTTCCGCTTGCACGTATATTTAACCAGCGTTTCACAATAGACATTTGCTAGACATCACATCGCTTCATGCACAGACCGACACAACCATGGCTCAGCATCCTCTCCAGAAAGCAGACTCACCTGCCCGCGGCTTCTCCCTGCTGTGGCATCTTGTCGGCATCGCCTCGTTCACGTCCAGCTACAAGTTTTTGCTCGAATGGAAGACGCCCGTGAGCGAGTCCTACGGCTGGCACCTGCAATTCCTCACCATCATTGCGCTCACGCTTTCGTTCCTGACCTTTGTCGTCGCGGTCGTGGCCGACGTGACGCGCAGCGCCACCCTCTTTGGCGTCAAGAACTCGCTGTCCATTGTGGCCACGCCGCTCAATGTCGTCGTCACGACCCTCTACTATGGCATCTCCGCCATTGACCCGGAGCTCGTGGTCCCTCCCGAGTTGAGGATCCCGCTCGCCGTGGACCTCGGATTCCACTTTGCTCCAGGCCTGCTCCTGGTGTTTGATTACCTGGTGCTCAGCCCCCCATGGACGGTTGGCGCGCCCGTGGTCATGGGCCTCAGCACCAGCATTGCTTTTGGCTACTGGTACTGGATTGAGCTTTGCTACAGCAAAAACGGCTGGTAAGTCTTGCACCCGGTGGCGGTGGTGCGTCGTACCTCGGCTAACTTGACCAGGTACACCTATCCCATCTTTGCTCTCCTCAACACTCCGCAGCGCGTTATTCTCTTCACCTTTTCTGCTGTTCTGGTCACCGTGGCGTCATCGGCTCTCAAGACTGTCTACACCAAGCTCAACGGGCCGGCTGTGGCTGCAGCCAAAAAGACCAATTAGGATTTTTTTCGTGCAAGTATTGAATATGTAAATTTCTTGCATGGCGCACGCTACTTATTTTGAAACATATAGTAATAGCAAGATACCTCCCCCTGAGCCTTGTATACAATCTGCGCCTAACAGAGAACTCACAGGTTTGACCGAAAATCGCCCGGGTGTGATATCCTCGCTAGTCTGGAGGGCTTGAGCTCTGATATGTTCTTGACTCCGGAAAGACCCATGGTAATGTCCAAATCGGCGAGAAGACTAGCCATGACGGCATAGGCGCCGTCCCTACCGGCGATGCCCAGTCCGTAGACGATGGGCCGGCCGACAAACACGGCCTGCGCGCCGAGACAAAGAGCCTTGAAGATGTCAGCCCCAGTGCGGATGCCAGAATCCATCATGACGGTGATTTTGCTACCGACGGCCTGGACAATCCCGGGGAGCGCATCGAGACTGGAAATGGCGCCGTCAATCTGGCGGCCGCCGTGGTTGCTGACAATGATGCCGTCCAGTCCGTGATGGACGGCAAGCTTGGCATCTTCGACGCTCAGGACGCCCTTGACAACTATCGGCCCATCCCAGTATTTGCGCAGGATGTGAATTTCCTCCCACGAGCGCGTGACGCCGGGGACTATCTCGCTGCACCAGTACATACCCGCCAGGACCTTGCTCTCCTCGGGCGTTTGGCCGTCAGTCATCTCGGCAAATTTGCGTCGAAAGACTGGATCTTTGAAGCCAACCTCATCGCCAACACCGACGAGGAAGGGGATATTGGCCGTGTCAAGATCACTCGATCTCCACGCCATGGTCCATCCGTCCAGCGTTACAACTAGCGTCTGGAAGCCGTTCTTCTTAGCCCGGCTCAAGATGGAGGCGGTGATTTCCTCGTCGAGAGGCCAGTATAGCTGAAACCACTTGTCGCCCTCGGGGCAGGCTTCGACGAGCTCTTCGATGCCTGTTGTCGAGGATGTGCTGAGCGTAAAGGGGACTCCTAGCTCTGCGCTTGCCTTGGCAGTGCCGATTTCTTTGTCGATGTGCATGGTGCCTTGAACACCCAATGGTGCCATCAGAAGCGGCGATCCTAGGATCCGCATTAGACTCAACAAGCCCTTGATACACTTGATGTATAGCCAGATGACTTACTATACTTTTTGCCAAATAGAGTTACACTCAGATCTCGGTCTCCTGTGGGTCGCAGCATCCGGGGAATGATCTTCCAAGCACGAAACGCAAGGCGATTCGCTTGCAGAGTTGCAGCTTCCCCCGCAGAGCCGCGAATAAACTCGAAGCCCTTGCGTAGAACCATTTCTTTTCGAGCTTGTTCTTCGAGGAGGTTAGGGTCCGTCGTCACCTTGGGTAGGATTCCCATGACGACGCCCTGTTCCAGGACGGTCTTGACGTGATTCGCATAGGGCATCGGCTCGTGATGGTCGCTATTCTGAGACATGGTGAAGATGGAATAAAAAATGAACTTTTGATGGTATATTCAGGGTTCAAAAAATGAAAAGGAATTAGTGGCGGGTTATAACGGTAGGCGTAGCCAAAGAATGAGGGCGAAGCCTCGGTTTTCGTCCCATTCTTATTAGTCTCGTGTTTGCTTGAGACCCATTGCGCCTCAACCACTTGCCCCTACTGGCCTTGCGAGACTGATTGTGACTCTGCGACAGGATGGTTCATTCATCTTTTTTTAACCGTTTGTTTTGTGTCTCTTCTGCCCTGCTTCAGTATGCTGACTTCTGTTCAGCCTGCCACAGACACAGCAACTGCCATGATACACCAAGCGCCCCCCCCCCCCCCCCCCAAAAAAAGCATTGTGCACTTTGAACAAGCACTCGTACTAAATTAAATCCATACATAAATGCGGAAATGAACTCGGATCGAGTAGCCGACCAGCATCCGAGGCACTCGAGGCACAAACAGCCTTGTGGCGTTGTTAGTGGTGTGTGTGTGTGTGGCTTTTTGGTTTGTCTCTTGTTTGTTTCTTTATTTAACGTCTATACAACTCGTGTCGGAGACGGAGGCTCCCGCTGCATGTATATACATAATTCCTATGAGAGGCAAGCTGCGCCCGCTGGGTGCTCAGGCCTTGCTGGTTTTGATCAATAGGCTTTCCTGGATGGAGGAGCGGTCCGGGACCAATGGGCCACTGTACGGGCGACGAGGTCTACACTAGGCCTTGGTGATATTGGGTTAGTTTCAGATCCAACACTTGAAAATCACCAATACTATCGTCACGTTTTCAGCATTACTCGGTCTCTTTTATAATCAGCCAATTAGCTACTATTCTAGTCAATTATAATAGCCTCCTCGCCAGCTCCTCTTTGCCCAAAGCCGCATATCCTTCAATTAGCTCGATCAACCCCCGATAAATGCTCACATCTAGATCCAGACCCAAGTTCCTGCAGTAGTCGTCGCTACCTGGCACGAGCCTGTGCACCGTCTCGGCATACGACGTCATCATTTCGATATTCGCATCATGGTTGATGAGCGCCTGGATCACGGCGCTTGCTTGCCACAGGAGTCGGTCAAGTACGCGCGTCAGGGCATCCAGCGAGTCGTAGCTTGCAAACAGCTGTCCAATTTCGCACCAAAGTAGGGTTGTCAGCGGGTTGATTGCCGCATTCAAGACTAGCTTTTCCAACTGAATGATGCACATAGTTCGCCTAAAGAGACGTGCTTTGTGTCGAGAAAGGGCGTGCTGCTGATGTACGTGGTGAAGAAATCGTCCAGACGCCGCTTCTTCTGCCCAGATGCCGGCACCGAACCCTTGAAGATGGGCCCTATGAACGCGTCGCCCGGATATGCATGAATTCTCTGGAAGAAGAGCCCTGCTGCTGATATCCCGTGGTTCACTACACATGCGGAGAAGCTGGGCGCATCCTCAGCCTGATATCGGCTAGCCACGAACAGAGGACCGTATGGAGCCCACAGCTTGCTCACATCATTTTCTGTGCAAAAACGACAGAGCTGCATCGTCCCAAGTATTGACGTAGCCGATCTGCTTCACCCAATCCGACATCAGCCTTTGTTGATATGAAGACTTCCCTCACAGGTCCATACTGGGGCCTGCTCTCCGTCCATCATTCGACGTTGAACTGCTTGTTCTTGGTAACCTTTCCGGTTCGATCCGCCAGAACCACTCCCTCGCTTGTGAACCATTGTGACAAAAGTTCTGTACGGTGCTGAAGCGTCGGAAGCCTCGAAAGCATGTTTTCCGCGACCAATGTCACCTCTATCACCTCTGCCAGGTTTCACTGCAGTTGGACAATCAAGATTTGCGGGAGACCACGGAAAGAGCTTCGGGGGTGGTCTCGTGTCAGCCAAAAGCGCCGACAACCAGCTTGGATACTCGGGAGATAGCATAGTATCGTGAAATCTCTAGAATTAGCGAGTACGACTGTCGCAAGTAGAATTTGCTTGGAAAGAGACTGTGCGGCGCACTCCAGCCTTGCGAGCCTGCACCTTTACATCGGCGACCGGGGAGTCGTTTCAGCTAGTACTGAGAGAGAGCTTTGTGCTTTCGCGCATATACTGGGCTTCTTCTAGCTTGAAAGCAAAAGTTTTGAAGGATGAGACGGCGGCGGCTATTGCAGATGTCCTGTCAGATTTGCCGGGCCACACAATCATCCTGCTAATGGCTCTGACGTGGCTGCCCCCGACTTTGAGCTATCTTGTCTGGAGCTCGTAAGCATTTCTGACGCCTTGAAATTTGGTGCGAGCGCAGCGAATGGCAGTGAGAATACAAGCCTGTCGACTCCGTCGGTGACAAGTCTTGCATACGTTCTGTACACGTCAGGGTCGACTGGGCGACCAAAGGGAGTCATGGTTGAGCACCGTGCTATTGTACGGCTTGTGAAGCGAGGTGTTATACCAAACTTTCCCTCGCCGCAAGGTGGCACATTTATTCAATACCGTCTTTGACGGCGCGACGTATGAAATTTTTCTCATGCTATTAAACGGCGGACGTTAGTCTGTATTGATTGGCTGACCACATTAAGCCCTAAAGCACTCGAAGCTGTCTTACCGGTACCGGTATGATTTTGTTTAATCTCGGCTCTATTCAGAGTTACGTAGGTCTAGAACCCACCAAGTCCGCGGTCGGATTTATCAACAAGACAATCGAAGCCCTATTGAATCTCTCAGGAAGGGCCGAGGTTCACATTAGCACCGCCACAGATCTTAACCAGCTAAGCGGACTACGGCCAGACCTTGTTATACTGAACTCTGTAGTTCAGTACTTTCCCACAGTAGAGTACCTGACACAGGTTGTGGACGTTCTGGTCCAGATACGCGGCGTCTAACGTCTCTTCTTTGGTCATGTACGATCGCAGGCGCTCAACAGACAATTTCTTGTTGCCAGTGCGATCCATGCGCTGGAAAAGACTGCGACCAGGGACGACGTGCGGAAGTACATGTCAGAGCAGAGCGAGAGGAGGAGCTGCTCGTCGAGCCAGCCTTTTTCACAGCACTGACGAGTCGACATCCCAATCTGGTCCAGCACGTCGAGATCCTGCCTAAGAATATGAAGGCCACGAATGAGCTGAGCGTATACCGTTATGCGGCCGTCGATCCATCTACGCGATTTCGAGGCTGCGCGGCCGGTGTATCCGATTGCGGCAGACGACTGGGTCGACTTTCAGGCCTTCCAGAGGCGCAGCGACGTCCTTGGAGAGTACCTGCGGCTCTCTTCCAGTTCCCCGACGACAACAAACTGCGAGCTTCGGCTAACTCTGGCGAACCGGCCGCTGCAGCGGCTGCAGAGACGTCGCGTCGCGGCTGCAGATCCGCAAACGGCTGCAGGCCCTGGTGCCGTCGTACATGATTCCTGCCCAGATCGTGGTGCTGGACCAGATGCCTCTCCACGCCAATGGCAAGGTCGACCGGAAGGAGCTGGTTCGCAGAGCCCCGAACGACGACGGAAAAGCCGCAGAGATTGGCGTCGGCGCCAGCTTGTCCAACCAGCGATATTGAAGTTGCGCTGTGCGAAGAGGCCACGGCAACGTTTGGAATGCCAGTCGGCATCAGCAATCACTTTTTTTTCAGACTCGGTGGACACTCGCTCCTTCGCCACAAAACTCATATCCCGCGTCGGCGACAGAGGAAAGCACACAACGCTGGCCGGTGACACTGCGTTTCAACTCTTGTCTGTGGAAGATTCGCAAGGCTTTATTCAAAATGAGATTGGCCCTCAACTTGGGTTTGCACATGGCGGTATTCAGGATGTATATCCAGCCACGCATATGCAAAAGGCCTTTTTATGACACGCCTCAACTGGACATCCCAAGCCTCTTGTGCCGTTCTACATTGACTTTCCACCTGATTCGGACGGTGCAACTCTGATCGAGGCGTGCTCATCTCTGGTGAAGCGTTTCGACATGTTCAGGACAGTGGTCGTGGAAGCTGCAGGCGAGCTGTATCAGGTCGTCTTGGAACACATCGATTTGACGATTGATGTCGAGACGGAGGATAACGTCCACGCGGCGACGAATGATTTCGTGGACAGACTTTTGGAGGAGCCCGTCCATCTCGGACAACCACTGATACAATTCACCATTGTCAAGCAGGCGTCTTCAGTACGAGTCTTACTTTGTCTTTCTCACGCGCTATACGATGCCTTGAGTTTGGAGCATGTCGTGCGCGATCTGCACATGCTTTACAAAGGCCGGTCTCTGCTGCCAGGGAATCAGTTCTCACGGTACATGCAGTACTTGAACCACACGCGCAAAGCCGGCTGTGACTTTTGGCGTCATGTTATACAAGATACGCCAATCACTGTCCTCGGCGATGTCGGTGGTGGTTGTGATGGTTGTGAGCTACGAGTGAGAGTAGCGCGGACATTGCACGCGACAAAGATGATTAGCATTCCCCTGCAGGCTGTCCGCAGCAGCAGCAGCATTACGCAGGCGACAGTCTTGAACGCCGCCTGTGCTCTGGTGCTGTCGAGAGAAACCGGCGCCAAGGACGTCGTGTTTGGCCGGATCGTGTCGGGGCGGCAAGGCCTGCCGGTGAGCTGGCAAAACATTGTCGGGCCGTGCACAAACGCCGTACCGGTGCGCGCCCGGATCGACGACGAGAGCGACGACGACCACCGGCAGATGCTCCGCGACATGCAAGAACCAGTACCTCCTGAGCCTGCCCTTTCAGACGCTGGGGTTTGACGAGGTCAGACGCAGCTGCACGGGCTGGCCAGCGACGGCGAACAACCACGCGTGCTGCGTGACGGACCACGACTTTTCCTTACCACCCACTGAGCGAGATGGAGCAGCAGCGGGTTGAGATGGGCGTGCTGGCCAGAAAAGATGCGCAGCAAGAGGAGGAGCCGGTGTACGACCTGGGCATCGCAGGAGAGGTTGAGCCGGATGGCGTCCACTTGCTACTTACCGTGGTCGCAAAGACGAGGCTGTAAAGCAAAAAGAGGGCCGCATACCTGATGAAAGAGGTTTGTAGAATGTTTGAGAGATTGAACTCGGCTTTTGTGAAGATGTGGCAGCGGGGGATTTGACCCGGAAAAGGCGCCGACTCCCGAGTGGGTCCAGGGTAGTGGAGTGGGTAACCTGGGGGTACTTTTTGGCACTAGGCCCTATTTAGGGCATGTGATGTTTCCTTGATTAGTTATACCAGTAATACCAAATTAATAATGAGTAATGTCAGTGAATAGAGAGATGGAACCAAGCTTTTACTCTTGATCGGCCTGTCCACGTAAATTAACTTGTTGCCACTCCAAATGGCAGCGTCGAGCCATCGTATTCGCCGGAGGTGGAGGGTGTCACTCAGTACAGCAACGCCGCCCTGCAGTGTGACATGTAACGCATTGTTACCAGTATGCATGTGCATATTACTTGATATTAATATGACAGATTCTGGCCCCAAAAAAAAGGCTGTCGCATGTTTTGAGACTAGGCTTGCAGGCCGAGAGAAACATGCTTTTTTGGCGCCCGCACTGTCTTGGACGGAAAGGACCAGA
The DNA here is from genome assembly GCA_037289395.1 of Beauveria scarabaeidicola. NCBI lineage: Eukaryota > Fungi > Ascomycota > Sordariomycetes > Hypocreales > Cordycipitaceae > Beauveria > Beauveria scarabaeidicola. The sequence continues at coordinate 18,781 of JAEIJG010000747.1, forward strand.
AATCTCACAAGGGAAATGGCATCTTTTTCTAGCAACATTTATTTTATAAAAGTTAGTTTTTCTGTCGGTCCCCGCTGTCGATAGCTTGATTTTCTTTGTGGATAGGGCGATGGATGACCCCAACGATGGAACGAGTGACGTCGGCTGCGTTGTCTATAGACTGCGGCCAACGAAACAAATACGGCAAATTATAACAAAGAGAACCCCCGAAACGAGGTCCCGATTTAGAGACATGGTCGTCGATCACTTCAGGCATTGGGCTGACTCCGCTGTGAACAAGGCGTGTGTACCACTGTGCTACTGTACCACTGTGCCAGTATGTGTGTGTGGCGGGCGCCAAGACAAAAGAACAGCGAGGGCAAATACGAGGGACAATACGGAGTACTCCGTACCGGGCCTGGGAATAGCCACAGATCGCCAGTCCAGTGGTCCCTCGGTTCATTATTCATGCGCATCAAGTTGTTGCAGTGTTTGCTGGAATTTTTTTTTGGACTTACCTGTCTGGCGCGGAAAAACGCGACCGGTCGACGCCATCGTGAAATGATTGGGCGAGGTAAAAAAAAAAGAGTACTGGTAATAAATAACAAATGAGCCAGGGGATTGGCTAGAGCCTGTGCAAACTAGTTTTTTAGCCAGGGGGATGGGGTAAGGGCCAAGGCCGCCAGGCAGAGTTGGTAGTAGCGTGATAAATTTATTTTAGGGGAAACAGAGCTCATTTCGAATTTGCATCCGGTCTGACAGGCCAGATTGAAAAGAAGCAAAAAGCCCGTCATTTCTCTCCCCAGACAAGCCTCCTTCAGACAAGCCTCTACAGACAAGCCTCCCCTGCGTGGAACAGAGACAAACAAGGAGCGGCACGGCGGGAAGCTTTTTTTTTTTTTT
>JAEIJG010000748.1:0-19644 GCA_037289395.1 Beauveria scarabaeidicola
CCCCCCCCCCCCCCCCCCCCCCCCCCCCCCCTCCCCCCCCCCCCCCCCCCCCCCCCCCCCCCCGACCCATACTGTGGACCAGATATGGATCTCGTTGGGGATCGTGCCGGAACCCTCGCCGCCACTCACAACGCCGCGCCGCCACATGGTACCTGCTCGGCCCCTCCACCGCCGACGTCATGGGGGAGGGATTCGCTCACCACCCTCGTCACACTGCACATCCGTGTTTCTTTTTCAGCATCCCTGTGCATTCTGCTTGAAAAAAAAAACATCCCTAAAAGTGAAAGAAAATACTGGAGCCTCGAGATCAAATGCCGCAGTTGCGTTATCGCCAAAAGGGCCTACTACACCAAAACGTTCTGCCAGTCCCACATCTTGCTCCCTGCCCCGATTAAAAAAATAAAATAAAAACGAAAATAAAACGAAAATTCTGTACGCTATTCATGCTCGAGCTTGTCTGATTTCGACAGGCCAACCGTACTGCTACTGCGGTATCAGGCTCCATAGTTGATGCTCCGTAATGACGCCCGTGTAAATGGCGGGACCGATAACATGTACTCGGTATTGATGCTGAGGCTGGCATCTGTGTACATTGTTGACAAAAAGATGATTCTCTGCAACCCGCCTCTTTGGGATCCCTCCTCTGTTCCATCTATATAAGACGAATGCTCTTCTCTTATAATCCGCCCTCGACCGATTCATCATTCTCATCAACCACTGGCTGGCCTATCAACTTACACCTTCTTCTTCTCCATCCATCCTCCAAAGACTCAAGACACTGAAGTCTCCATCTCTGCCCAAACCTCACTTCTACACACTCCAAATCCTTCACAATGGCTCCCGTTGCTATCACCCCCGAAGTCTCCCCTGAGCGCCCCGTGATCGTGAAAAAGATTGAGAGCAACCGCTCCCATTCTAGTTCCGTCTCGTCGGTTCATTCCATCCAGCTCAACGACGGCAACTCCATCCCCACTGTCGCCCTCGGCGTCTACAAGGCCCCCAACGGCCAAGAAACCGAGGACGCCGTAACCGCCGCCCTCGACGCCGGCTACCGCCACATTGACTCGGCCGCCCGCTACGCCAACGAGGAGGCATGCGGTCGCGCCATCCGCCGCTGGCTTGACAAGACCGGCACCCGTCGCGAGGACATCTTCATCTGCTCCAAGCTCTGGGACGCCGACCACGGCTACGAGGCCACCTTCAACGCCCTCTGCGCCTCGCTCGACAAGTTTGGTCTCGAGTACCTGGACCTGTACTTGATCCACTCCCCTGCCGACGACGAGGAGAAGCGCCTCGAGTCATGGCGTGCGCTCGAGACTGCCCAGCGTCTCGGCAAGGTCAAGTCGATTGGTGTCTCCAACTTTGGCGCCGCCCACATCGAGAACCTCATCGAGAACGCCACCGTCGTCCCGGCCGTCAACCAGGTTGAGGTTCACCCCTTCTGCCAGCGCCAGGCCTTGGTCGACCTGTGCGACAAGCACGGCATCAAGATCGAGGCTTACTCTCCCCTCGCCCGCGGCAACAAGCTAGAGGACCCTACTATTGGCAAGATTGCTGAGAAGTATGGCAAGACTCCCGCCCAGATCCTCCTCAACTGGAACGCTGCCCGCGGCAACGTTGTTCTGCCCAAGTCCCTGACTGCCCACCGCATCAAGAGCAACTTTGAGTCGTTTGACTTCAAGCTCGCCTGCGAGGACGTTGCCACCATTGACGCTCTCGAGGCCAACTACGTTACTGGCTCCATGCACAAGTCTGAGGACTAAACTTGCAAGATAATTCCCACAACTTTCTTTTGTCTTTCAGAGGATAATCCTTGGACGGGTTCCTCGGATATGATACCACCTCTTATTTCTACGACCATGAGACTTGCCCTCGGCCGCTATTCAGTGTGAACATCAGAATAGTCCCGGGGGTATTCTAGTGGATATTACGAGCATATTGTTCAGGCTCAATCAGATTAGATATTGCATAGATTGGGTAGCTGGCGTTTTCCTTAACCATACAGTTCGCAGTACAGAACTTATCATCAGACATAAATTGGACCTTTTGAATCATCATGCTACATGTCGTGGAATCTCGTTCTCAAACATAGTAGGCAAGTCGAAGTTTAGTAGTCGCGGCATTGACTTGAGTTTGTTTTGCGAATCGACTAACAAGGCCCACGTCAGGGCAACTACTATGTAGTGATTCTACACATAAAGAGACACTTGGGTCAGGCAAAAGGGCAGGAGCGGCGAGCATGCCTCTAGAGGTCATCGCAAGTCTTTCAACCAATGTCGTCGAAACGATCAAAGAATTATTGCAACTGTTAGCGGCATACATGCGTAGCGGCTGTGGGGGGGGGGGGGTTTCGGGCGTTTAAAAATAAAGATCGTGAGATCTGAACTTGGGCGGCAGCAGGTCCCACCGCACCTTAATCAGATGAAATAATTCTGGGGCTTTGGTCACGCAGCGACTCCGTTTAGAAGGGTCGAGACCTTTGATAGACCGCTTTGGTGTGAGGGGTCGATCGTTTTGCAGCTGCAAAGATGGAAAGGGGGTCAGAAGATCGAATGCAGGGTACGGGAACATGGAAAAGAGATGAGCGGGAAATATTTTCTCACATGTGGCGCCGTATTATGAGCTTATTTTATGGTGTCCTGACAGTCCTGTTGTGTGCCTGACGCGCCCACCAACACCACCACAGAAATATTTCCCACCAGAATGTGGCGCGTGAGAGCTGCCTCGTCGGTCAGATGCACTCGCTAGTTTCCAACTCTGCACCCCAAGATCCTGGCTGACCAGACTCAGCCTTGAGCGCTGATCAGCCGCTGCTCGTTGGCAGACGAGATGGACCGAGTAATACTGCCAATACCGACATCATTTACCCATTGATGGATGCGCAACTGGTGACTGCGCAACACTCGGTTTGTGATGGCTGACCACTATGGAGCGGCCGCTACTTGGTTTGTCACGTTCTAGGCAGTCGCTTCTAACCTCGAGGCTACTGGTACGCTCCGGCCCGAAGCTTCCCTCATTGTCGCAAGCGTGATCGGGCGCGACGCCAAGGCACGGCCTGATATCTGGCTTCCCCCTCTCACCTCCGTCACTGTCGAGATGGCTCTTTACCTTGCACCACCCCCTTTGCTTCGGTCGTGATTCTAGATTGCGACCAATCGAAACGACTGCACGCCATGAACGCCGCGACCGATTTTTACCGGTCGCAGGTCGGCGGAACGGGCGTAATCAACTACAGCTACACGGATTTTCCCTGGCGTCTGTTCCTCAAAGATGTTTACTACTTTTTTGTGTACTGCTGGGCGCTGCCGTGGGTGGTCCTGCCGCTCACGCCGGCCGACTCGGGGGAGCTGGATGAGCTCTACCCCAGCTGGGCAAATCTGCAGTGTCTCGCTGTCCACACGATTCTCATTTTCCTCCAGCTCTTCTTCTTCTTCGGCCTACTAGTCGCTGTGCTGTTTCCCGTGTGGCTCGGCGCCGTGTTTGCCGGCGGCTGTCTGTTCCTCAACTGGCTGCTTTGTCTTCTCCTAAACGGAAAAGGTATGACGTTTCACTCGGACGAAAAGTACGCCAAGGCGCTGCCACAGCATGAACATGAGCAGTGGATTTTCTTGAATGGTGTTGCTGCAGGGTGTGTATATGTTTGGCTGCCCCCAAAGTTGGCCGTTTGCTGACAAGTCATGCAATCTAGGGAACATTGGATGAAGAACAACCTGAACCGACTTGCCATCACCTTTGGCCGACCGATCCTCGGCGTCCATAACCGCACCTCGGGAATAATATTCGATGTTATCGAGTGCCTGGTCCAGCGCAACTTTTCCTACGCCACCAACGATGTTCGCGTGTGCTACAAAGTTCTACGCGATGTGCTCTATAACCCGTCGAAAACCAAGGTCATCTTTATCTTGCATTCTCAGGGTGGAATTGAGGGAGGATTAGTGCTAGACTGGCTTCTTCAAGAAATGCCCCAAAATCTCTTGTCCAAGTTGGAAGTTTACACCTTTGGCAACGCCGCGAACCACTTCAACAACCCCCATCGCCATGTCGAGTCTCAATCTCTGACGATTAAGAAGCCACGGGAGGCCCTCGCGACGTTGGTAACGGAAACGAGCTTCTCAAACATGCACGTCGATACCTTGATAGATACAGGCGATGGCAAGCCCCCGTCTCTGGTGACCCAGTCCTCGAGCATGTCAGCATCATCCCGGAGCTGGAACGCGGCGCAAGACCGTGCCATTGGATACATTGAGCATTTTGCGCACACGACCGACTTTGTTGCCATGTGGGGGGTTTTGCATTTCGCAACAAACAAAATGGGTTCGCCACAGCTGCCCAGATTCATGGGACGTCTTTTCAGCCGGTCCACTAGACGTGGTGGCCATCAATTTAACCAGCATTATCTCGATGGCATGTTTCCGCTGGAGAGGGACCCCCATACTGGAGAGCTTATTGGCGCGGCTGAAAAGAATGAATTCATGGAAGAGACGATCAAAATTGGCAAGGAAGGCGCCGGCATGGATAACACACGAGAGGCTTTTGACATAACATACATGGGCACAATGGGATTCGGAAGTGGCGATATTAGCACACCAGTGGAGGTTCATGGCGCTCTTAACAAGAAGAAGCTGGTGCAAGAATACAAGGTCAAGGACGTTTGCCGACTTTGGAGCTACAGAAACGGGCGCTGTCCGCATGATACGACGTCTGTCATGGGCGCTGAAGCCATGATGGCGCGCACCACCACCATTTAACGGGCGTGTTGCTCTGACAACATGCCAGGAGGGTTGATGATTGAGTGATTCATTACAGCATGGTATTATCGAGATTGCATATCACTAGAAACCAATAGATTAAACTTGAAAAATTCCACCTGCTCGCGGCAGGCAATGACAGGGGTTGAATGAGCCCCTCATTCGGATCTTGGGGATCTCGGCCGGCATCATGGCCTGCCAGATTTGCACTAGACGGCCGACCAACAGACATTTGGTCCATTGGGGTCGATTATCTTGAGGAGATTTGTCAAGCATTCTAGGTGCAAGGCCCCAAGAATTACCAAATGGGCTCTTAAATCTCTGAAAAATGACGGCATTCAATTTGTTACCATGCAACTGGTAGCTCAGCACTCTCGTGGACTCTTGCGGGCCTGCGGGCGTCAAACAGACGTGGCACGGACGTTGAAAGCTCGATGAAGCGGGCTCGAGGTCATGACGAGTCCTGCTTGCAAATATCTTGAGATGAACGCTGTACGAGGAAGTGGAAAAGGTTGGGACTTGGCGCCGGGCCTGTAGCCGCCACCGGATACTGATCCTTGATGTGTATTATAAGTCGGGTGACATTAAAGACCAAAATTGTTAATTTATTACGCAAAAAAGAAAGAAAGAAAGAAAAAAGGGACGTGGTGGCCAAGTAGCGGTGAGATTGGCGATGATCGGACTCGGGTGTCAGATTGCGACCAGATTGGCAGTGGACGATGCTGTGGTGGGATCGCCTACATTCAACGTGCATGATGGGCATGATGGCTAATAAATACCCTTTGCAGAACCCCCCCCCCGCCAAAAAGAAGCCCGAGGCTTTTGAGAATGCATTGCGGACGATTGCGGGGACACTTTGTTACTGTGTGGACAATCAACATCAGACGATGGTGTCGCCGATATAAACTCAAGGCGTGCGGCATGCAAGGGGCTTATTATTGTCTTGCTGCAGGAAGCTCCGTGCGCGGGGCAAAGTAATCTTAAAGATTACCGGATATCACAGAGTCCATAGAGAATGGCTGTGCTATTCCGGGAGAATCGACAAGGGGAGCGGGAGAGCGGGATTGGCGTTTAATGGAAATTTGGACGTGTCAAGTACCAGCATTGGCTTTTTTTTCTTGTGTCAAGGTGACCAGTATCGTGATTCGTGACGAGGTGAGCCCGGACCCGGGTGATGGGAGCAAGGAACCCCCGTCTCGGACAAAAGTAGTTTAATTAGGGCGATGGAGCGGTAAGGGATAATCCGATAATGCAACGATGATGCGAGGCGGTTTTTTTTTCTTTTTCTTTTTGAAAAGCCAGGCATAATGTATTTATATTGAGAGAGCAACAGATGCTGGAGCGAAGCTGTCTCGCAGCCACGCTAGAATGATTCAATGGTAATCATCTGCTAATATACAGAGGAGCCATCTGTGCGGCGGCACGGCAGTGCATCGCATAAACTCGCAAGCACATCACACACGGCACGACAGCGCAACATGCGTTTTAGCTAGAGCGCGCGGTTCGTAGGATGAAACCTGATCGCCACGCGTCCATCTCTCTTTCTCCTTTCTCTCTCCTTTCGTGGTGCCCAACCAGTCCAAGTTGACTCGCCTCCATGTATTACCACTAAGTTCTCAGCTCGTACGGCGCTTGACTAGCTCTACGGATTACACAAGAATAGAATTAGCGTTCCCGTCAGCGGCGTGTTACAGGTCTGAGGCACATCTGCAGGTACCAGGAATGTGGTGGATTGTTCTTTTAGTTCAAGCCCCCCCCACAGAGCCCGTCTGGTTGTTATTGCGAGAATTTAGAAAAAAGGTAAAAAAAGAATTAGAGTAACTTTAAAAGAAGACTACCAAGATGGAAAGAGGTAGATTTGTGTTTCGCAATGTGGTGGGCTTGCCCTGCGCGCCTTGAGCTGTCCTGTGCGCCCCATTCCTCATACTCATTTGTTTTAGCTGCGAGGCGAAGAAGGGAGGGAGGGAGGGCAAAAAGTACCATGATGATTATTTACTTTTTTTCTTCCTTCCTCTTTCATCACACACGCGCGCGCGAAAGACTTGCAAACTCTTTTCTTTTCTTCCCGTCCATCTGTACTCTTTGTCCCACACTCGAGCGACGTACAGGGACAGAACAACCGTTTTTTTGCGCGGCAAGAGCCGACTTGGACGGAGAGAAAGGGCTCATTTTTTTGTGCCATTTATTTTGTCTTTGCTTTTCTACCTAAGTAGTCAGTCGTCTTGGCTACTTAGTACCGAGTACAAGCGACGCCACTGGAACAGCGCGCCGCGACTCTGAACGAAACCGCCGACAACCGAGGGGAACCGGACCAGACGGAATTTTTTCAAACATACTTTTCATCTTCCTCTTGTCCAAAAAGACAGTTGGAGATTGTTACAACTGCTTTATTAGGACTGGAGCCGCGCAATGTTTCCTCACTAGACTCTAGAGTCTGCTCTCTCCACCCTCCTCCACATTGTCCCCTTTGACCCCTACCTAAGGCTACCTTACAGCAAGACCCCGGCCATCTGCAGCCAGCAAGGAGAAAGCAAAGGAAAAGAAACGATCCGTAATATCGGTGGTACTGCAGCGACAGGCGCGACAGGCTAGCGGAAAGGGAGAAAAACGAAAAAAAAAAAAAGAGGGAAAAAAGCCAAGGTGAGCCATGGCATCAGACCACCACCACCAGCGTCACGGTGACAGCCGTGGTTCGTCGGCCGGGATGCCTCAGACGCCGCAACAGCGCGATTCTCACGACCTGTCTCTATCGCCGCGCGACGTTACCCGCGACTCTCTTGTCGCCAACATGCTAATATCGCTGGACCAATTCTCCCTTGAACAGCACAATCAGCACCAATTTAACCACCACAGCCAATGGCACCCCTCGTCCGGCAATCACAGCCCCGGACCCCAGCACCGCTACCACCAGTTTGATGGGGCGCCGCCCTGGCTGCCCTCGACGGCACATACCAACGCCTCTGCTGCTGCAGCCTCCCGCTTCCACGAGAACAATTCTCACCGTTATCGCGGCCACGCCCCTTCGTACAGCTCCGACCTTGACACGGCCGATACCATCTCCAAGCTGTCCAGCTCCCCCGGCTCGCGCGGATACAACACCACCGCTGCTACTACTGCCGCTGCTGTCGCCGCCATCACCACCAACGGCCGCACTCCCAACTCGGCTTCGTCCTCTCCAGCCCAGCGTGAAGAGCTCAGCTTCGCCGACAACAACCTTGATGCTGCCCTCTCGAGTACACCCGACCGTCAGCAACACGGCAGGCATCGCCCACCCACCACACCGCCCAGTCGTGGCGCCAGCCTAACCAACGCCGTCTGCCTCGACCGTCCATCGCGCCCCCACCGCCTCCCCAACCATCAGCAGGACAGCTATCACCACTTCCTCACCCAGACAGCCTCCTCTTCGGCTCTGACGTCGTCCCGTCGCGACTCAGATCGTCTCAGACTCAGACGCAGCAAGAGCGTCGGCGGCTCCAGTACCCGCAAGCCTGCTGCCGGTGCAGCAGCAGCAGCGGCAGCAGCTGGTGCCAGGACGACGACCTCTGGCTCTCCAGCCAAATTGTGCCCCCCCATGCCATCATCCTTGGCCATTGACTACGACCTCGACTACCTCAATCACGATTACGCCGCCGCGCCCACGCCCACCGTCCCGTCCGGCCCCCGTCGCATCCCTGCTGCTTCTCTTCGTGGCTCCGCCTCCGACCTCGCGCTGTCGCTGCGGTCGCCCGTCACGCCTACTGCCATTGAGCGCAGGCGCAGCTCCTCTCGTTCTCTCTCCCTCAGGAGCGCTTCCGGCAAGAATAGGCACGCCATCAACCAGCAGCCACCACCCCCAATGCCTAGCGCCGGGGAATTTGAGTCGGCCCCTGCGCCCAGCGTCGGCTACCGCAAGGCAAAGGAAGACCAACATCGGGCCAAGTCCTCGCATGCAGCATGCCCGCACCACCAGCACTCAGATCTGTCTCAGCAGCCACCAAGAGAGAAACCTGGCTTCTTTCGCCGCGTCTTTGGCGGTGGAGGCTCCAGAAATGTGCTGACATCATCGACCGAGCCCCTTCAACAGCCCAACTCGCCGTGCCCTCCATCCTCGCCCCCGCGAAACGAACGACCTCCGATCGGTAAACAGACGAAAGACCAATCGAAATCGGCCTCGACACCGCCGTCCCGAGATACCTCTTCATCACACTCGCACCAGCTCCCCCCTGTACCGCCTCTGCAGAAAAAGACCTCGTCATTCTTCCGCCGACGTAAGAAGTCGGTCGTTGACGAGGCACCGCCTCTGCCGTCCTACGTCCCGCCCGTGCCCAATGTGCCATTGGTAAGCTTGACCAACGAGACGAGCCTGGGAACCGACGACCCAAGCCCCGTCAGCAGCCTGCGCCAAGCATTGGACCCCTATCTTCGGAACAGCGCTGGATCAGGCAAGACTGCTGCTGCCTCCAAGGCGACTGCGCTGGCCGACATTACCAATATTGTCACGGACAGCGGCAACGATGATGAACCTAGACAAGAGTTTCAACGCGAGTTCTCGCCCGATTACGAGCCGAGCCCCAACGCCAAAATTCGTAGCGTAAACAACGACGACGAAGACATGCGCGATTCTCCGTGCAGGAGTGCAGCCTCTTCAACAACCAAGAAATTAAAGACCGCCACAAGTCAGACATTTCTCGATTTGGATAATAACAGCGACGACGAACACACGGGTAAATACGGGGACGGACGTTCCAGGTCGGACCTCTCCGCCTCTGCCCACTCTGAATCAACGGACGTTTCGCAAAAGGACACGAGCAACGATGATACCATCCGGGCCAGTAAAATAGCGCCCCGCGTCATGGATCAGTCGAGCCCGGGTGCCAGCCGCAGCCGATCAAACTTGAGAATTCCCAACGATGGCCATCGCTCTGCAAGCGCGGGCACCATGTCGACTGAAACCGATTATAAATCTGCCACCAGCGTAACACCGAGCGTGCGCGTGGAAGACCTAGACGAAAGTGACTCCTCCAAGGGAGCGAGTGCAATCAAAGCCATGCAAAGCAAGGCCTTTGACGAGCCACTGTTTGTGGTGGGCGAGCCGACCGAGGACGACAAGCTCAAGGCCAAGAAGATTTACGACGGACTGGAGGTTTTCATCCAAAAGGACAAGGCAGCTGCATGGATGGGCGAAGAAGGTCCGATACGAAAGCGCACACTGCAAGCGTACATTGGGCTCTACAACTTTACCGACCAAAGTATCCTGTCCGCCTTGCGTAGCGTTTGCGGTCGCCTGATTCTACGCGCCGAAACCCAACAAGTTGATCGAATCTTGGTTGCCTTTTCCAAGAGATGGTGCGATTGCAACCCGAATCACGGCTTCAAGGCCACCGATGTCGTCCACACCATCTGCTACTCAATCATGCTTCTCAACACAGATCTTCACGTGGCTGACATTGAGTCAAAGATGACCCGCAGCCAATTTGTCAAGAATACCCTCTCTACAATCCGACAAGCTCTTCATGAAGCGAACCCCGACGCCTTCCAACGCCCTAGCATTCTACCTGACAGAAGCCCTATGCTGACTGCCGAATCGCAAGCGGGCGAGCAAGACCGTTCGACCTTTCGCCATTCGTTCCGCCCTTGCCCGAGAACAGATACGCAGGGTGGCGATAGCGGCGAAGACAGCGGGCCTCTAGTTAGGGCTGCATTCACCGGCTCGTTGCGCGCTTGGGAAGAGCAAATCGAGCAAGTCTTGAAGAGTACTTACACCTCTATCCGTGATGACAGACTCCCTCTGTTTGGAGCCGAGGACCGCAGCGTCGGCCCAGCCCAGTCGCAGAGCAATCTTTCCGTCATGGGGATGCTCAAACGCACACCCAGTGTTCTAAGCAAGGCGCCTTCCGAAGGCCAAATGTCGTCGCGCGGACGCATCGCTGAAGGCAGCCGCACCAGCGCTTCGAGATGGGCTTCAAAGAGCCGTTCTCGCCCTGGATTGGGAAGAAACGGCATGGCATCCAGCAGGACCAGCTTCGACGACGATAACTCGTTGTGGAGCCCTGCCCTGTCATCAGCGACCTGGAGTCGCTACTCTCTTGGGCGCACACAAGCATCCATGTCGCAGGATTCCTTTGCGTCGTCGATGCCTAGAGGCGGTTATCAGCAGTCGATTGGCTTTGCTAATGCTCTAAGCCAGTCTATTATCCGCGACGAGGATTTCAACGGTAGCGAAGCGACCCCGTCCATCATTAGTAGCGATTATAATTCTACGCAGCTGCTCGAAGACGAATCGCTCGAATTGGCTGGCCCACCTTGGATCAAGGAAGGCATGGTGGTGCACAAGCACCATCTCGATGGTGTAGGCAAGCGAGCCAAGGACCGCAACTGGTCCGAGGTGTTTGCCGTCGTACAGAAAGGACAGCTCAGCTTGTTCTCCTTTAATCTAAGCAAGTCTTCCAGACACAAGGCTCGTCTTCGCACAGCGACGGCACCAGTCGGCGGTGGAAATTGGCAGGACAATGCCGTTAATGTCGGCACGTTTAATCTTCGACTCACCCTGGCCTCGGCACTACCGTCTCCCGGATACTCGCGCACGCGCCCCTACGTCTGGGCTCTCAGCCTGCCTACCGGTGCTGTTCATCTATTCCAAGTCGGCACGCCTGAAATCATTCGCGAGTTTGTCAACACGGCCAACTACTGGAGCGCAAGACTTAGCACGCACCCACTGGTCGGTGGTATCAGCAACGTCGAGTACGGCTGGAGCGAGGCTATTGTGAACAATGCCCTGGTTGCTGCGATTAACGAAAAGAGCACTCCTCCCACGACGCAGACCGCCGGCGGTGCCGTTCATGCGCGCAAAGGAAGCACGCAGAGTGCCAGCATCAAGTCGATGAGCTTTGACCACGGCGGCGGCGGTAGCAGCTTCACGCACAACAGCGGCCGCGGCAAGCTCCCTGGCGACCGCGTCCACATTGCCCCGTGGGCGCCGCCGACGCAGAGCGTGCGACCCAGCAACCTTTGCGAGAGCGAGCAGCGGGAGGCGCTGGCGGCGTACGTCAAGAGCATTGAGGGCGACCTGCAGGCGCACAACCAGCTCCGCAGCCCCATGCTGCTTGCCTTTACGCCGCGCGGCCAAAACGCGGCCAAGGCCATGACCAACTGGGAGCGCAAGAGCTCGTACCTGCTGCGTGAGATTGTCAAGTTTCGCACCTATGTCGACTGTATGAACCAGGCCGAGACGCGCAAGCGAGAGGTCTATAAGGAGCGTGACCTGGCGCGGCGGGCGGCGCGTGGGGACCTCAGCGACCCTGATGATGACGACACTGGCGCGAGCACTGTCGAAGACGACGAAGAGGCTAATGCAACTCTACGACCAGAGTAGTGGTGTTGGTTGCGCCATGTTATATATGCTTTGTCGTTTTTTTCTTCTTCTTCTTTCATCTTGTTTCATTTCTTCACATTGTTTCATGATACCCGGTCCCCCCCTTGTGATGGGGTCTGGCGGTGGTTTTTTCTCGTTTGGTTCGTCCTCTGTTCTAGACTTGCAGAAGAAAAGTCTAGTGTATTGTACATTGCGCATTAAATGGCGAGGCATCTTTATTTTTCTTTCTTTTAGCGGTGGAATATAGGTAATTAGTAGGAGGAAAGGAATAGATATTTTGGGAAAATTTGAACTGGATGCGGAGGAGTTTTTTTGTCTTGATCCTAGGGAGTAGCTTTTTGTTTTCATTTTTGTATGAATGGCATTTTCAACAATGATGATGACTTTTGACCCTTTGCTTCTTTTTGAGTGGTGTTGATTTGTGAGATTGTATTGTTCTATGAAGTGACAATGGTACTGCTGCCTCGGCCACTTGCCTTTGATGACGCAGATTATTACAGATTAAAGCTAACCCGATTTTCATTATTAAAAAGTTGAAAATAGAAAAACTTATAATCTACGGGGAGCCAACTTTGTAGCAAAAAAAAAAAAAAAAAAAAAAAGGCCGGCGGCGCACACAGCCCTTTTTACCAAAAGCACAACAGCATGCAAGCAATACCGGCCATTAATGCCAGGTAAGCTGATGGCGCCACGATTGCGCCGCCCGACCCCTCGTTATCGTCGGGATTGTCGCTGCCGTTGCCTTTGTCTGTGGTGGGCTCAGCATGGCCCGTCATTGTCGCCGACGCACTGGAAGAAGCAGACGACGTACCTGACGGGGCAGATGGTGCCGCCGTGACGCCCGGCTCGCGCCTCTTGCGACACCCGGAGACACGCACGTCGGCCCATCCCTTGTTCATCTCGCCGTCGTAGCTGTACTCGACGACGGGGGGCGGCTCTAGCTCGTCGCACCAGCCGACGTAGTCGTCGACCTGGACCGAGTGAAAAAAGGCGGTGGCGACGACAGAGGACTGGGCGGACCAGGCGGGCACGCCGCCGGCCCAGGCTATCTCGCCGGGGTCGTCCGAGGGCGAGGTGGCCCAGAGGCCGAGCTGGAGGCGCATCGGCGTCTGGGGCCACTTTTCGGCGGGAATCTCGCCGGGCTGCCAGGTGCGGCGCTCGGCGCCGTCAATGGAGAATGTGAGAAAGGTGTCGGTCCACTCGACGGTGTAGGTGTGAAAGTCGTCGTACGAGGAGGACGAGGAGAGGGCGTAGGTGGTGTTGTAGGTGTTGAAGAGCGGCTGGCCGTTGGAGTAGTAGTTGGACTGGGCCTGGTTCTGGAAGGCGCCGAGCATTTCCTGCGGTTTCAAAAGTTTAGCGGACGAGTAGAAACGATAATGGAGCCGAAAAAGAAAAGGACAGATTTACCCAGTCAATCTCGTCGCCAGAGTCAGACTTTAAAACGATGGTGGTGACGAGGCCAGCTCCCCTGGCAGCTTTGGCTTTGACAGTGACTTTGCCAAACAAGAGGTACTGGTGGCTGGTCAGAGTCGGTGCCTGGTTCGGCTCCGTCATGCGGACCTCCAAGCCGTTGCCGTCACCAGCAAACTTGAGGCGGTTATCGCGGTCCTGCTTTGTCTGGTCGTCGACGATCCAAAACTTTTCAAAGTCTTGGTTGTAGCTCGCGCCGTCAAAATGAAACGATGTATTGGCCGCAAAAGCCGGATCGGGAGAGCAGTCTGACAACAAAAGTTCCAACTCGGTTAGCACCCGGGAATAGAGAGAGAGAGAGAGAGAGAGAGAGAGAGCAAAGAGGATTGGAAAATGATAAAAGGCGTACGTGAATCTTTGGCTAGCGGGTTGCAATTGGCTGGGTCCCGGAGGCCGCCGTACGAGGGCCAAGCATGGCAAGCCACGGCAAGACACAGCATGTAAGCCAACATATCCGGCGAGAAGTTGTCGTTGTTGTTGTTGTCAGATTTTCAGGACAGAAACAAAAGAGATTTTCCCGTAAAGACAGTGAAGCTTTGTCGTCCGGTCTGGATGCCACAAGTTTCATTTTCCCTCTGGGCTTGCTGAAAATATATATACACAAGGTAAAATGCGAACTGAGCAAACGAGAAACAAGTAGCACGACTCTCAACTCCCATCTGAATCACTTTCAAACACACAAAACGGCGCACAGCGTTTGCGGTGCCAAGGCTGGTATTGGTATAGGCCTAACGTACAAGACCAAAGAAAAAAAAAACAGTTACGAGCTTTACACTTTGAAACTGGGCAAGGCCAGAGTCGCTTACATTTGCACGACTGCGTGTTGTTTCAAGAAGCAACCGGGCGTGGCGCGATTTTCGGTTGTACGAATTCACAATTGTTTGATATATGCCGTGCTATTTTACTCGTTGGCAACTGTTGAGAGACCCCGCGCACAAAAAAGAAGAATGCTTTCTTTTTTGCTCCTTTTCCATCTTTTGTGTCCCCCCCCCCCCCCTTCCATCCCACGTGGGAAAAGCATTAGCAAGTGGCTAGCATGTCGCTCAGAGCAGACTTTTCAGCCGTGATAATGGTCAGCTTGTAGTAGCTCTTGACGGCGACCCAGGACTTGGCGTATGTGCAGTAGAAGCTCGTGAGGGGCGGCTTCCATGCGTCGGGGCTGCGGTCACCCTTGGAGCGGTTGGCCTTTTCGCTGACGGCGTAGAGCTGAGGACGGTTGATGTCGTTGGCAAAGTCTTGACGCTGTGCTTTTGTCCAGCTCGAGGCACCAGACTGGAAAAAGAAGGAGGGGAAGAAGAAGGAAGAAAGTTAGCCATGGGACATGGGGGGGGAGGGAGGGTACTCGCAAGAACAGGGAAGCTGCGTGTCGTGTTCAATGGCACAGAAACAAAAGAAATCAAAGTTTTGCCGACTTACAATCCAAGCATTCTGGAGGGGCACAAGATGGTCAATGTCAATCAGGCTGCTGTTGGTCCAGGTAGTGTCGTCGTATGGGCTGACCCAGGTACCGGAAGTGACTTTGCAGTACGAGTCGGTCTGGACGTCTTGGCCGTCACGTTTCAGTACATATTCGCTGCACGACAAGAAAAAAAAAAAAGGACCGTTAGCTCTGAAAGAAAAGGAGACACGGGTACGTCATGTGGTTGCATTTGTCATACCGAGCGTCGCAGTTACCCTCGACCTTGATCCAGTGGGGAAACTCGGCGCGCGAGTAGTCGGCCCCGGAGCCGGGAACGGCAACCTGGAGGCTATCGAGGTCAGTCTCGGCGGTGCTAGTGCTAGGAATGCCGGGCTGTGTTTGCAAAAAAAAAAAAAAGGAGTTAGTAGATGTTTTGGCTCAGGAAAAAACGGGCAAAAAGGGTTGAGGATTGATTGGTGTGAAGGGGGGTTCCGTCTTACAGGTTCCGGGATGGGAGCCGCGAGGGCAACAGTGGCGGCGGCGAAAAGGCTCGAGATGCGCATCGTGAAGGAAAACCTGAGGGCGGGAGGGAGAGGAAAAGCAAGAGTCGACTGGGACAAGTTTTCCAGATTCTTACGAACCGGTAAAGGCGCTTCGCTGCTTATTATTATAGTCCTGCCGGCATGTCGGAAGCGCTAACTAACTAACCCCCCATGGGCATAAGCTGAAATTGTCTTGTTGATGGCTCTTGTCCATCAGTCTTGCTTACTCTGGGGGGTAAAAGTCAGATTTGACATTTCTGCCGACACATGGCAACACTTAGAAAAAGAAGAAGAAAAAAAAAAAAAAAAAAAAAAAAAGGGCCGTTGCCGAAAGCTAGACCGACCGCCCTCGACACGTTTTCGCGTAATTGGACCTCACACGAGCCCGTTTGTGTCCCCCACCGCTTTGCCCCAAACTTTGAAATCCAGCAGCTTGCTCGTCAATCAGCTGGCAACGTTTTTTCGGGTCTTCCTCGCTCGGGTACAAAGTTTGAGAGACATTGGGCAAACAAGCCGACGTTTTATCAGTTGGCGGGTTAACTCGGCGAAAATGATTGGCCAGTCGTCAATCGCCAGTACATACGGATACATACATACTCTTCTTTCCGCTGGCCTTTTTTTAATGGGAATGTCAAATGTCCATCTACTGCAGCTTTATACTGCAAACTCCACCCGTCTGCTAAATGCCGTGTCATGATGGTCAGCAAGTTAGCTAAGCCAGTGAGGGGGAAGTATGGGAGGAAACAACCATTACAAAAGACCGACCAAGCAGGAGAAAAGAGGTGTGAGTAATGGTAGTCGTAAGGAGCTTGATGGAGCAGTATTACTGTCACGTTTCAATAAATACAGTTCCACTCGACAACTGTACAAGGTTGGTCGCTCGAGGCAGCCTGCATCTCTGCACGTCCTCAGCTACTTGATTCCCACTACGAGTTTAGCGTGCGGGGGTCGGCAATACAAGTTTGTCATGGTCGCGGGAAATGTAGCGAATGGGGCTCGATTTTTGATGCATCATTTGCATGCCGCGCGATATGTCGGGCACCAGAGTCTGTGGCCTTGGGCCTTTTGGCCTTTTTTTTTTTTGCTATTGACTTGATCTGGTAAAATATTTCATCTGATAAAAAAGCCAGGGCTTGCAGGGGAGTTTGCGACGTGGCCAATAAAACAGCTTGCCGAGAGGAATTCACGTGCAGATTCCCACAAATCAGGCGCGACCCGCTGCAGGCCCCTGGCCAGCCACATTACGAATTACCGGAATTGGCGTTTTTCAGACTCGGTTAGTAGATTTTCTAGTCTGTAAAAAGAAGAAGAAAAAGAAGAAAAAGAAAAGCCCACTGATGATGCGTTTCCGAGGTACTTGCTGGTTATCCACTAGGTAGTCCCGGAATTAGGGCCCCGCAAGTGGGCCATCTGCCGATGTCGCTCAAGGTACGGAGTATATGCCGTTGATCCCCGCTCAGGTCTTGGCTCTCGACGCTTTATACGAAGCAAGGAAAAAAAAGCCATCATCCACAAACAGATTGAGGCTCTGCTGGTTATGAGACGCGCTCAACAGACAGACAACACTCGAATAGGCATGCCGCGGCAGACACGGGCGCGGGGAACAGTGCGCAGCAAGACTGGCTGCATCACTTGGTAGGCAGAACCACTGGTTGCAGCGGCACCAAACGAATCCTTCCTCTCAGGGCTAACATCCGACAGCAAGTTTGTGTTTTCTCTTTTCAAGTTGATCGAGTACCTATGAAATGAGATACTGACCCGTGTCTTGACAGAATCCGTCATGTCAAGTGTGACGAGACAAAGCCAATCTGCCAACGCTGCAGCACCAAAGGCTACAGGTGCGATGGATATACGCAATTTATACAATTCACGTCGGACCGTCTGGACAAGGACGCTCGGAAAAAGCACTTGACCCCACAGTGTTACCAGCACACAGCCATGCGGCCAAGCGGGACACCACAGAGACGTCTGCTTCCTCGTGCCTGCATCCCGCCTGCCATGGGCTCATCTACCGGTGCCGAAAACGCCCTCTTACACCATGTCCGGACATGTGTCGCTGAGGACATGTTCGCGTCCCGGCCATCAGACTTTTGGTACGGCTACGCGCTCCCACTTTCACACTCGACGGCGGCCATCAACCATGCTCTATGCGCGCTAGGTGCAGCACATCGATACTTTATGAGCGATCCTTGCAATCCTGGTCATGTGCAGTCCAAGACTGTCTTTTGCACCGAATCCATGCAGCGCTACAACGATGCCATTGCAGCCTTGAATCCGCTTCTGTCCTCTGAAAATACGGCGCATTTTGATGTTGTCCTCATCTGCTGCGTCATCTTTATAACTATTGAAAATTTGAATGGGCGCAGTGCCGAAGCCGCGCGTCACCTGCGCGCTGGCTGCGATATTGTCAAGCGCTTCCGCTCGAAAAAGACGAGCGCCACGCCGCCGCTCATTGGCCCCGACAGTATTGACAATCTTTTCTTCACCCTGGAAGACATGTTTTATTGTTTCGGGCAGTACCTGGCCATGTACATTGGCGTTGACGCCTTTGCCGATCTCGACTTCAACGTACCAATAATCAGCATGGGCGATCCCAACGTACCTTTTACGAGCCTCAAGGAGGCGGAGATGATGTTTCGAAATATCGACCAGACATTTAATACAAGGATGTGGCAAGCAAAAGCCTACTCGCCGCAACCCGTCAACCTGGAGGACATCTTTGTCGACACAACGGGGAGCATTGAGAGCCGGGCACCTGCGATGAATGGCGATATGAGAACTGCAGCAAAAATTGCTGCGCGATCGGACCTGGCCGTCTGGCGCCAGCGATTCCAACCACTTGCACGGCAAAAACAAAATGTCCGCCACATTGCAGCCCTGGACTTGGACTATGCAGTCTGGCGTATCATAGCCAAAGCCATTGACCACAGCCAAGACTTTCCCAGTGCAGAATGCGAAAAGATTTTGAGCATAGCCGAGGACATAATATCCATGGATGCAGCGAGGGGCCATCCGCGATTCACCTTTGACGGGAATTTAATATGGGCGCTGTTTTACATTTGCTTTGGTACCAAGGATGCCGCCATACATGCACGGTGCCTCAAGCTCTTGCGCTGCGCGAACCGAAGAGAGGGCGTCTGGGACAGCTGCGATGTGGCCGCCATCTGCGAGACTGCGGTGACTGCGCTGAACAGCAACAGGCTGAGTTGGAGTGATATACCCCATGGCATTCTGACATTGGCAGAGATGGTGCATGTTGACCTTGAGGGCTTTTCATTGCAAAGCGTGAGAGATATCGAGGCTGAGACAGCCAAGAGGAAATGTTGAGTTGGCATCATCACGTCAGCGGGACCTCGGAAAAGAGCGGAATAGCACAAACCCTGTATTCCCGTGCCCTACGACCGATCATAATTAGGTAACCAAGTTATCTGTCCAAGACATATATGTAGGGCTTTACCCATACATGGCAAAGATTGTCTGCGCTGCTGGCATTCGTTACCTAATTAATTGCATCAACAATGAGCAAATAAGCTCAAGTCTCTGCGGGGGGGGGGGCAACCACTTGGCGTGGGGGGGAACTGTTTGATATCGAATGCGCCTCGACGGGAAATATTCCTCAGACGAGCAAGTTTTCGCGACAGGACCAATCAGAAGAGCCCGGTTTTTGAATAGCAATTGCGAGACTTGTTGCGGTTTTAATAATTTGAGGCTTATTTTCGGCTTTGACACGTAATAAATTTCACTTGAAAGAAATCTTATCCGAGAACTGTTTTCCCGACTTTTGCTATATTTCGTTGCTTTCTTCTACAGTACGCTGTTATTACCGATTGCAAAAAAAAAAAAAAAAAACCACTTTAGCTTTTCGCCCCGAGAATGCGACAGTCAGAGTCTACGAATAGGGTCCTTGATCATGAGCTCTCCTTAATAGACGCGGAGAAGCTCGGAAGACAGAGACCGGCCGTCTTTACGACTTTTTGGCACGAGTTGGGCTTTGTCGTTTCGCTCCTTGGTTCCATGGCCATGTCTGTAAGTTTTTTATTTTTATTATTATTATTATTATTTTTTTTGTCGTTTGAGATTCCCATGTAACAAGTCGAGGGGGCAGTACCTCTCTTATCTCCAACCTCACGCCAA